>VUQP01015515.1:0-17696 GCA_015108555.1 Coptodon rendalli
TTCTGTGGAACCAGCTTCCAGTTTGGATTCGGGAGACAGACACTATCTCTACTTTCAAGATTAGGCTTAAAACTTTCCTTTTTGCTAAAGCATATAGTTAGGGCTGGACCAGGTGACCCTGAATCCTCCCTTAGTTATGCTGCAATAGACGTAGGCTGCCGGGGATTCCCATGATGCATTGAGTTTTTCCTTTCCAGCCACTCACTATGTGTTAATAGACCTCTCTGCATCGAATCATATCTGTTATTAATCTCTGTCTCTCTTCCACAGCATGTCTTTATCCTGTTTTCCTTCTTCACCCCAACCAATCACAGCAGATGGCCCCGCCCCTCCCTGAGCCTGGTTCTGCCGGAGGTTTCTTCCTGTTAAAAGGGAGTTTTTCCTTCCCACTGTCGCCAAAGTGCTTGCTCATAGGGGGTCAAACGATTGTTGCGTTTTTCCTCTGTATCTATTATTCTAGGATCTACTGTACAATATAAAGCGCCTTGAGGCAACTGTTGTTGTGATTTGGCACTATATAAATAAAATTGAATTGAATTGAATATACTCACTGCTCAGATTTAGCACAGTTTTCCAGAAGTGATCATTTAGGGCAACCCAAAAATGGGAACCCAAAACACTGCAAAAGCAACCCAAGAGTTTGTTAAGGTAAAGGAATTGGATATTCTTTAATGACCAAGTCAATCACATTTCATATTTTGATTGTTTGAATTTAAATCCACTGTGATGGTATACAGAGGTGAAACGACAAAGAGTGTGTCTTTGTCCAACAATCTATGAACCTAACTCTATGTTTTCCTTTCCTTACCTTAGGTAAATTTAAAGTGCTTGTTATGGCCCAGCTCTCATGGAAAAGAGGGAAACAACATCAAACCAGATGGATTCATGTTTTTATATTTTATTCCAGACTTGAATGATCTTACAGCATACACTTTTAAAGACTTTAGAAAACAAAAGTTGGGTGCACAAGTTTGAAATAATCAAGACAGCACCACAGGTCAACAAGATGAGATAGTATAGTATATAGTATAGTACTTGGACTCTGCAGAGGTTTCACAGGTAGTCCATCTTCTCCAGGATGGCACATCAAGCTTTGCTGTGTCTCCCACAACAATCTCAAGAGCACTGAAGAGATTCCAGGGCTCCAGAAGGTCCTTGACCCATCAGCAGGACTGATATCTGGTCCTTTACCCACGAGGAACAGGATGAGCACTGCCAGAACCCTAAAAAATGACCTCCAGCAGGCCACTGGTGTGAATGTTTGTCACCAAACAACCAGAAACAGACTTCATGAGGGTAACCTGAGGGGCCAATGTTCTCTGGTGAGTCCTGGACTCACTGCCCTGCACCATCGAGGCAGACTTGCAATTGGCAGTAGAATTGGCAGGTCTTCCACTGATGTCCTGCGCCGTTCACAGGTAAGAGCAGGTTCACACTGAGCACATGTGACAGATGAAAAGGTCAGGGGAACGTTGGATTCTACCAACTCCAGCCAGCAACCCAAAAAACCACCAAGCTCAAGCAGACAGAGCAGCTGTCCACCAGCGCACCCAACACAGAGGTACTGCAAGAGGAGCTACATGCGTAACTAAAAGCTAGAGCCACACGACCACTGCTGCATCACCGTTTGTTAGCTAGAATCTGAACTCTTGAAAACAAGATGAATGAACTGAGAACCAAGACAGATACCATTCAGCTACATAGGCACACATTCATTGCAATGACCACACGTCTACTTTGGGTAAAAACAAAGATGGAGGTGTAGGTTTTTATCTTAATAAGGACCACTGTTGGGGAACATTGATGCACTGATGAAAAGTATTTATTGGGCAGCTTTAATCCCACAGCCTGGGAAGTGTTTAAGACTGCTGAGGATGTTTCTGTGGATTTAGAGGAATATGCATCAGTGGTTACTTTAGCACATGGACTGATAATATTGTCCCCAAAAAGTGCTGCTAAATATATCCAAACCAGATAGATGAACTGTGATATACACTCCATGCATACATGCTCAGCTGGTGACATAGAGGGCTACAAAAAGCCCAGGTGTGATCTACATCAGTCAATCAGCAAAGCCAAGAGGAAGTACTGATTGAAGTTGGAAGGATACTACAACAACTCCGATTACAGCATGGAGCTCTTCACTCACTGTGACTTTGACTAATATTTGCAAGGTCCTGAGGAGGACTAACCCATGAAAAGCAGATGGCACTGACAACATCTCCAGCCGTACTCTGAGGCTCTGCTCTTCAGGGCTAGCTGGCTGCAATTCTTCCCTTCAGTCCACCACCATAGTGTCCCTCACTAAGAAAAACAACGTGTGCCATGTCAAAGAATACCATTCCATACACACTCTTTCCCGACAAGTGCATCACAGAGCATTATCTCCATCACTTGGAACAACAACATCACTTGTTGTTGTCGGGGTGGCTGTGGCTCAGTTGGTAGATGCTACTGACTGGAAGGTTGGTGGTTCAATCCTTGGCTTCCCCAGTCTGCATGCCAAATATCTTTGGGCAAGATGCTAACCCCACATTGCCCTCTGATGCGTCCATCGGAGTGTGAATGTGTGTGAATGCTTAGATTGCACTGAAGTATAAAAGGAAGTGCTTGTGTGATTGGGTGAATGAGGCATACTGTATGCAGCGCTTTTGAGTTCTCTACTCTACTTTGAGAGTAGAAAAGCACTATATAAGAATCAGTCCATTTACCACCAAGGTTAATGACGGCAATACCATCGTCGTGCTGATGGTGGCTTAGCTGATGTCCCAGGAAAATTCTCCCTCCTTAAATGCTGAGAAGACTACGGAGGTGATTATTGACCTAAGGAAGAAGATGCTCCATTATACATCAATGGGACACAGGTGGAGAGGGTGAAGACTCACATCACTGTGGATCCCACCTGGATTTATAACACATTCTTCTTCCTAAAAATTTGGATTATCCTCCAAGCTCCTCAGCAGCTTTTACAGAAGTACTGTGGAGAGCATCTTGACAAACTTCATCACAGTGTGGTGTGAGAACCTTGGCTTGTTGTTAAACAGCACAGTTTATCTGTGGAGTTGCCTTTCCATCGCTACAGGACACTTAAACTGCCCGCATGATAGAGAAGGCACACATCATCAAGGACCGCACCCACCCACAGCACACACTGTTCACACTCCTGCTGTCTGGCAGATCCTACAGGAGTGTGAAAGCAAAGACACCCAGACTAAAGAAAACAGTTTTTATCCACAGGCCATCAGGCTACACAAACTGATTACTGCACTGCAATTATCTGTCACATGCTGACATGTATATTTACAACTGTGCACACAATAGAGTAAAATGTTTATTTTCACAGACAATAATGTAATTTTAAATAATACACTCATACATTCTGGATGTCTTACCATTAGTATGGATTACTAATGAGACTAACTGCATATTGTGACCACACTCCACCCTTCTGCAGACTGGTTTTATCTTATTTGAGGTGGCGACGATGACTGTAGAGCCACGCCCAGCACTTTCAGATTAGCATCTATTAGTCTGAATGAAAACATTTACCAGGCTGTTTTTCCAACTCTCCACCTTCACTTTTCATTCATATTTTCATCCCTCTTTAAGATATTGACAGTTAATCATGTCACACCCTGCTCAAGCCTGTGAGCTAATTCTTTTTGTTATATTTTAACATCGCTTTTAAAAAAACTCAGGATGCAGGCCTGTGTTTCTGAGCTCATGAATAACTGTTTTTTATTTGTTTTGTTTTTAAAGAGTGCTCACAGGAGAGCACCTACAAACATATGATTTATAGAACATGACAATGAACATTAAAGACATTATAAAATATTTAAAATGAATTTAACCAGAAACTGAATCAACTAAACACTGATGAGGAACATTTTTCTGTAAAATGACTATTTTTACTTTTGATATTTTATGTATAATTTTCCAGTAAGGCTTAAAGGGAATAATGTAAAATGCAGACTTAAAACGAGATGTCCAGAATGCTACTCCTTCTTTTGCTGATAAAATAAATAGGAATAAATACATAAACATTACCCATGCGAGAATAATTGAGAGAGCAAAGTAACTGGTGAAAAAGAATAAAAACATAAAAAAGGTACAGTTCACAAAAACTCATTGATAGAAAAATCCTCATTCATATCTCTGGGTGCAGAAACATAATATCCAAAATGCTTCTCTTTTTTTCCAGATAAAATTAATATTACCTGTCTTTGGTTTAATTTAATGGCTTCAATGCTCCCTCAATTATTCTTGCATGGTAATGTTTATCTATCTATTTATTTCTACCTACCCTGATGAAGGCCACAAGCCGAAACGTGTTGGTCAGTCAGTAAAGTTGTTCCTCTTCCCTTTAAGTGTTGCTGGAGTTCCTGCATTGTGATTTTTTCATCCTCTCCACGCACCTTGGAAGCAGGTGAAGTTGTGCCAGAAAATTATGCTGCAATTTTCCAATAATACAGTTTTACGTGTAGTGAAGTGTTTTCATTGTGTTTTATTACTTTTTCCCCTAAAGGACTGCTTTAAAAAATTCCTCAATCATTTTCTCATAATTTTCCATAACCCATTAGATATTAATTCACTATAGAAATAATAATATTTTACAATTCTTTGAACTGAATTGAATAAGATGGGAGCCACATGGATGGAACTGATGGAATTATGAACACAGAACATTATCATCAGATTTGATTGACTGTGCAATATCACATGGAAAGCATCTGCTTGGGAATGGCTTCATTTTTAAGAATGGGAATTGTCACTAAAAGCCTTCATCAGGGACACAGTGGGGATGTGGTGTGCAATACTAGAGTACCAACCATCATGTACCTGCAGAGGTTAAGGCAAGTCCTGAGGACTTAGCTGAACAGTAAGAACAAGATCCGGGCTGTCAACACCTACACCCTGCCCGTGATCAGGTACCCTGCTGGGAGGATAAGTTGGCCAAAGGAGGAGGTGGAAGCCACTGACATCAAGACAAGGAAGCTCCTGACCATGCATCGAGGGTTTCACCCCAAGTCCGTCACCCTGAGACTGCACTGGATGTAATCACACTCAGTGTGCACTCAGTGCACAAAGATTAGTTGGACTCAGGGTTTAACTGTTTAGAATTTGGTGGTCGAAAGTCAAGTTAGTGTCACCTCATCAAGCACATTTGTGGTGCTAATGCAAGTACATATTTGCCAGTTCACACAAAATTTCATTCAAATGTCTGTTAGGATGCAGGAAGGAAGGAATGCTATTTTAAATTCAAAGTATTAATGGTCAGGCTGACTGGACAGCTGGAAGATTTCAATTTCTAACTGCATCCTCAAAATTCAGTTTAACCTCATCTATCTGCACATTCACAGTCAAACTTTACAATGACCACAAAGGTTATCCCATATGGAAAAGATATATATAAATCTTGTAAAGTTTTTATCTGTCTTGTGTGAAACTTGTATGAAAAGCATACAAGAGTGAAAACAGATATAAGATCCTTGAAGAATTATATAAATGAAACTTGTATGTTTTGGATACTTACTAAAACAATATATGAAAGTGGCCACTTTCATGAGTAAATCATATAAGCCTTGTATGATTCACTATATGAAGCAGGCCACATCTTATGCAAGTCTTTTATAGGTTTTTACTATTTCTTTTCCACATGGGATTGGGTATAAACTAATGTCAGCGACATTAGTGGGCGACCGTGGCTCAGGGGGTTGGGAAGGGCACCTGTAACCGGAAGGTCGCCGGTTCGATTCCTGGCCTCTCTGTCCTGGTCGTTGTGTCCTTGGGCAAGACACTTTACCCTACCGCCTACTGGTGTTGGCCAGAGGAGCCGATGGCGCAATATGGCAGCCTCGCTTCTGTCAGTCTGCCCCAGGACAACTGTAGCTTGCCTCCATCAGTGTGTGAATGAATAATGTCATTGTTAAGCGCTTTGGGTGCCTTGAAAAGCGCTATATAAATCCAATGCATTATTATTATTATTATTACTTGTCAAAACATAGGGCAGGTTGTTGAATGCTGGCGGTCCCATCCACCAACTTCTACAGAGCTTGTGGGAATGACATGGAAATCAAACTCCCACGTCGACCATCCATCGGTGTGTCTGTATCATAATTGTATGTAAAGCACATTTAGAGGTCAACAATACTAGAAACATGCTACATAAATACCAGTCCAATTAAGAGAACACAGTCTGGATTATTTCAAGTGAAATATGGTATTCGTCATTGCGTGCTACATGTCAATGCCCACATTCCCTTTGTTGTTAAAGTGAAAGTGTGTGTGTGCGGGACTGGAAAGGCAGTGGATGTGTTGGGTGGTGCTGGGGTGACAATGGGATTTAGTCATACTTAACTTGCAATTGAGGGTCCCCCTACACCACTTCCTTCAGCGAGGCACCTTTTTCATACATGAATGAGCCATTCATATTCCATCTGTTCCAGCTCTCACTCTTTGGGGAGGCTGTCAATCTCCAAGACTCATGTGATGTGAATGGAAAAGGGTGGGGTGGGGGTTTGCAGTAGGCCGGCAAAAAGACAAAGGGAAACAGAAAGTGAGGGAGAAAGTAGTTGTGCTGGTGCTGAACTCCTGGGACCTTTCAGAAAAGCTTATTGCAGATCAGTGTCCTGCCGAGATGCCACTACGGAAGAGCGGATGTCCAAGACAGCAGAAAAGGGGGATGAGGAGTAGGAGCGTGTCAGTCAGCAGAGGGGACATGAAACTGAAGAAAAGGGGTGCTAAAAGGAAGCAGAGATAGTGATGAGTGTGGAAGGACGGAGAGGAAGGGCTGAAGAAAACAGCACAAATGAATCCTGTACGTAAGACAAAAAGGATGTGTTCACTGCTGATTACGATTTCCACTCCACACTGGCCAAAAGAAGTCATGTCAGTGACATTATTCCCTCTCCTACATAAAATTTGGACAAAGAAGGAATGCAGTGCTAAAAGTCAGATTCATCTTTAACCTTGTTTATGGTGGATGTTTGTTGTTGTCTTTTTTGAAAGAGACGACAACAACAACAACAACAACACATTTGGTTTAGTGGTTCAGGCTGTTTCCTGTGTTCGAATCCACTCTCTGTGGAGTCTGCATGTTCTCCCTGATCTGTCAACCTGGCATCCAAGAAAACAAAGTTTTAGATGAACTAGCAATAAATAATTAATTATTAAATTAAATAATTATTTAATAATTATTCATTAGTAATTAATCAAAAACCATGATGTAAACTTAAATGAGTGTAATAATAGGGAAAATTTGTGACCACAGACATTTAAATCAATATTCACTAGTAAATAAAGAAATCAGAAATATCGATCCATCTGTTTAAAAACTGTTCATTTTCCTCTGATTATATTTGTATCGTCTAATTTTAACCTGTTTTTCTATTTTCACTGGGTTTTTTCCTCATTTATTCTAAAGCATCCTTGGGTGTTTTGAAATGTATGTAATGAACTAATGTTATTAATATGAAAAAGATGAAAACACAATTCCTGAAACATTACTAATCCCTTTATTTATAAAGGTACATAAATTATTGCAGCATTTACTGTACCGTGTTTTTAAGAAGCCAATTAATTTAATTCCAAATATCTGGCTACTTTAGCAAATTTACCTGAAGGATTAAGATGTTCAGTGGACGTCTGAGACAAAGATTTGAAATCTGCAGCTGCACTGCCAGAGAAACTGCTTGAATATGAGGAAAAGTGTGTAGAGAATGAGGAAGGGCAGGAAGAGGAGTATGATGGCAGGGATTAGAGGAAAACAGGATGCATGTCCAGGAGGCAGCACAGAGGCAACACATCTGTCACAGTATTAACTTTCTGCTCTGTGGGACCTGGGCTTCACCGCTAGCTGCTGAGGCCCAACCCCAGCCCTGCTGGTGCTCAGATGGATCACTCACACTTCCTCTCACCTACGATGTGTATGCCTCTTAAAACACAGGATTGTTGCAGGATAATGCAGAAACTGATGATCATATGGATAGATCCAAGAACTGCAATTTTCTTTTTACGTGAGGGATGCTGAATTTCATTACTCCCAATGTTACAGTGTAATGGTATTTTGAATTTATTGGGGTGTTTTTTGTTTGGATGCAGGAATAAAATCATCTGATCATTTGTCTCATGTGATTCTCTTTTTGAATTCAAAAACAGCTCAAGTCACGAACATGAGATGTTTGCTCTCGTTAAGCAGCAACAGGAATATTCTGTATAGTTAAACTAACAGTTTTATTAATATCATATATGCAATTAACTGTTAAGTCTGTGAGGGTTTGTTGTTACCCAGCATTAGCTTAGCTACAGCATTTGAACCTCTCCCACCAAAGAGCTACAGGACTGCACGAGGCTGGAATGTGAAGATGGCAGCTGCTGGTGTGATTCTGCTGAACTGGGAGAAATATAAACTGACCATTGAGAGCTTCTGGTCTAGAGTGAAATCCTTCAAATCAAATAATTATTTCCTCCACTGTGTAAAGAAAGAAGCCTGCTAATTTTAGCCACACTTCGCAAACAAAATCTGAAATTTTTGTGACATTAAGAATGAGTTAAAGAACTGCATACTGAAACTATAGATTGGATGTATAAGAACATGAAAGACTTAAATATAGTAATTGTAGTTCTACCCTCAGGCTATAGACTCACAGTGAACAAACTCAGGTTTTCTTTATTTACGATCACTGTATCATAGACTCAGTTTGCTGTTTTCCAATGTAAACATGCTTTTGGCTCGTCATCACTCACGTCTGCTGATTTTCATTTGTTCTGACAGATTTGCTTCATCGTGTACAATGTTTTATACTGAACGGTGAAAAAGTCACAGTGATGATTACGTCCTCTTGTGTGGTATGTTACCTCTCATGCATTGGCAGTAGTGGTAATAATATTGATGGGCCTGTTTTAAATGTATATTATGGTCATAGTTTTATAAGCCAGGAAACCAGGTTCATGTCCTGCTGGAGTTTTATTTCCACTTTGACTGATTTAGGTTGAAACGTGTCCATTTGTAACCGTGATTGTTGCACTGAAAAATTAAAAACTTTGAGTAATAGCCCCATCTCATTAATGTCATAATCCAGTGGGTCACACACTGGTGCCAAGTGACAAACTGAAAACTGCACAACTGTATAACTGAGACTCAGCAGCAGCTCAGTTTTGAATTGTTTCATACGTTTACATATTTATATATGCATGTATAGATATCTAATGGACAGACTGGGTAACTCCAGCCTTTAAACACACACACACACTGACAGAGCAGATCCCTTGGACCATGAAATAGGCATTTATTACCCTTCGCTCTTTGTCCCTCGTGAACAGTATCTGAGCATCTAATCTCTAATGTCATTATGGTCACTTTGTCCAGGGAATGGCCTTTAGCGCCGCAAATCAATAGAGCCTGTTTAGCATTTCGTCTCAGAGGTGTATTTTAGCCAGTCTTTGGGAGCTCTGTCTCCAGAGCTTAGAGAGCCTGATTTTGTCCAAACTGACCCTAGAGCCCTGTTGGCTCAAACTGGCAAAAAGCCTGCTGTTTGGGAAGTCCTCGAAGAGTTCCCTGAGGGAAGCCAGGGTCACCAGCACTAAGCTCCTGCGGCAAAGGTTGTTGTTTTGTTATACCTGATGTCATTGTTGTTGTTGTTGTTGTTGTTGTTAGTGGTGTCTCTCCCTCAACCTCTTTATCCAACCCCTCTCGTCCCTCCTCCCTCTCCATCTCCAGCCTGCAGGGAATAAAGAAGTCCCATGAATTAATGAAGATGAGCGAGATAATTAAACATGGTGGTGATGGCGACACAGATCCTGGGAGGGTTTCAGAGGGACAGGAGGTTCACATGGGGCCTCGACCTGCCTGCGCCACAATCACCCGCCTCCCTTACTCTGTCCTCCTGGTCCCCAGGTTGCGTGCCATACAGATATGGCTTGATTGGCCTGCTGGGCACAGAGGGAGGAGGGGCTTTGGTGAAGTTGGCACCCAGGGGAGGTGGAGGGAGAAGCCGGATAGAGGGAGGTAGATTGAGCTCAGGCCTCACCTGTGGCCCCGGAGCCCCTCCCTGGATCCCTCCCTTGGCAGCCAGGTCACGCTGCGTGGTCCAAACACCCCCTACCTGGGGAGAAGAGGAGGAAAACAACAGCATGGAGGGAAGGGAGGTGTAGAGGAAAGGATGGAGGCAATAAGGGAGGTAGGGCAAGAACCATAGGAGCACTTCCAGGGATTATGGCCTCATGCTGGCCCACTGGGGCGCAGCCTTGATGGACGTCTGACTGGTAAGCAGTTGCCCTTTTATAGGAAGCGATGCTTGCCGACCATATCGACACCGTGCGGCCCGGAAGCTGAAAGGAAACCAGCAGGATGCAGCTTTCAGTGGTCATTTATCAGCACATCATCACGTCAGGCCTTTTGTTTTTAAAACGTGGTGTTAATGAACATCACAACACAAGCCTGCTTTGTGTGTTTGTTTACCGCAATACACACACGCAGCAAACACTCGGTGTGTTTTAGTAATGAAGGCCAAACCCATCCACCAGGTGACCGGGGAAGTCCTCAGGGACGAGGCTGCGTTTTAGGCACAGTTCCATGTTATATACCATACAGCTAAAAACTCCATATAAAAGGGTGATGAGTTGAATCTGACACTAACTATGGATCAGAACAAGACAACACAGGATTTGTTATTGAACTATATGAATAAAACCTGTCTTACCAGAGACTAGCTGAACATCAGAAAGCCAGCTACAACACTGTGGCTAAAAATATAGAAGTTTCATCATATTCATCTTTTTGTATTAAATGGTGTATAGATCGTAGTTTTGCAGGACACAAAGATATGGGTTACTGCACTTGACTGGCATGCCGGCATATATAAACATAAATGTGTCTTGCAGAGAAGGCACCCATACTGTAGATCAAATAAGCCATATCTCTGTCATCATTTTAAAAAATCCGATTATTGATTACAGTAATAAATGTCCCACACATGACAGAAAATAAACTCTCTGCATAAAGACATTTGTGTGCATTTAGCTGCTCTTTCCAAAGTTTTCTGAAGTATATCAACATAAAGTATCACAAAACTGTCACATGTTCAGCAAAATGAGTAGGATGAAGTTAAAGCATAAAATAAAATGGTATTGAGTTTTATTTCCACTCAGTGTTTAATTTGGACTCATTTTTTTAGTTCAGGTTAAAATACATAGAAAAGTACTATTTTGTCCTTTTATATTAGCTCGGTGCACCAAATGAAACTTCATGCATGTTTTTGTGAGATGATGGCAGCTTTGAGAAATGTTTGTCTCTGGGTATGAGCTTCACCTGCTAAGCACTGGCTGAAGATCAAATGTTACACAGCATGGAATTAGTTTCACTGTGTTTCCTTTGGGACGTTAGTCAGTTTTGTGTGGAATGAAAAAGAAGTAAGAAATTTGAACTGAATGTAACGTCTTCAGGTTTTTGTTTAGCATGTATCTAAAAATTTTTAATTGTTTCAAATGTAACCAAGTTTATTCATTTCAAACAAATACATTTACTTACAGTTAGTTAGTTTCTGGATTTTCAGAACGATATCGTATAAGCACATGGTTAGGGCTTATGGTTATGTACCTCGGAGGATTAACAATCAAAGTTGCTTTAAGGGAGAAGTTTTTTGAAAATGATTCCCAGTTTCTCTAACTCTGTCTTATAAACAGGTAGTAAAGACAGACTGGTCCTTCATGTAATGTAACTGCACCTTACTCCAGCTCTTGTATATATATCACATTTACACTAATTTATAGGTTTTATGGCTGATGTGTTATTTACTGAATAAAGAAGGTGAAATGAGCAGATGGATTGGAAGATAAATCCCCAGGTGAGGCCTGGAGTTGCTGTTCTGGGTGTCTCTGACTCACAGCGTCAGGAGGACTTGATGAACACTAGAAGCAGTTTACCATTCGATCTGCTACACCGTTACCACCCAGGAGAGCTCTCCACACCTCTCCTGTGTTTATTTGTTATCACAGCCTTCACTGGACTAATTACACGGGCCTAAACTTTGGTCTTGAGCCATATTTCTTCCCCAAGGGTGGAAGGACAAGCACCACTTACACCCGCCACGACTCCCCATCTCCCAACCCACGCCGAAACACGTGTCGTCCGAAAGGTTTCTGGGAATTTGATGCCGTGAGGCGGCAGGTAGTGTGCTTTGTTTAGCCACAAGTCACCATAGCTTACACCTTTCTTCACCCCTCCCAAGATGCTGCTTGTCATCACTGACCCTGAAGTTCATTACGTAAACAGAAATTTGCCCCAATTAGAGGACGAAAGATTGTCTCGGGAATAGAAAGGGAGGAGCTGTTTGGAGACAGGTGGCCTTTTGTGCCTTGTGCCAGTTTTCAGCATCTGACCTCATGCAGCTATTTTTATTGAGATGCATGAATAATAATAGATATTGAAGAAATAAGGTAAGAGCAAACATTCAGCATTCATCAGTAATTACATGGATGGACCTCCATGAGTAATAGACAAAACATGGTTGTGGTTACAGTACTTAGAGGATGAATTTGCCTTTCATCATCAAGTACACAAATGCATTGATTACAGAAGGGTGGGGCTGTGGCGTGAGTGCGAGAACAGATGTGCTGTGGACCCCCTCCAGAGACCACCCAACCACCCCTGGGCTCTCAGAGGGAAAGAGGGACAGGGGTATTTGGCGGAGGTAGAGAGGGGAAGAGCTTAGCTCATTAGAGAGAGTTTGCATCTGCTAACTCACCTTCCCCTTGGGAGGCATCTAATCGTTGCACAGGGACCAGCAGCCAGTTAGAAGAGAGGTGGAGAAAGCAGGATGTAGTCAGCATCCTTCCCTCCTTGTCTGCTGCAGAGCATTCACCTGACCGTAAGTGGCATAATGCTGTAATAACAGAAATAATACATCCTCACAGCATAACCATGTGATCCTCTCGCTGTAGGAGTCAAGGGTTCGAGTGTTTCCTTTAAACGAATGTTCAGCATGTATTGCCTTACAGCACTGGTAGCGTGTGTCAGTATTTGACATCCCTTAGACCCAGTCATGTTCCTACACAGCAGATCAGATTATGGGTTTGTGCTGCTCTGTTTTGACTGATTGTCTCCAGTGTGAGAGACTCTGATTGCCGATGCAGTCTGCAGAAACTGTGCTTTGCTATGAAAAATAAGAAACCATCTAATCATAGGCTTTCTTGCTGCTTTTCACACAATTTCATTGTTTTGACAAGTTATGATAGCTATCTTGTGAGTGCTAATTAGCTAGTATTAATGAACACAAACAAGGAAATCTGAAAGAAATGACTTTAGTTTAACATCGGATGTGACCATTTGCATGTTTAGTACACTAAGCTTAAATGAAGAAACATAAGTGGAAGCTTTTGAATTGCTGTAATCAAATCTTGATCCACGCTTCGTGTACGCTTGCCTGTTAAAACTATTGTTTGTGAAATCGATCACATCACAAAGAAACACTAAAGTGGAAATCTGCAATTTCACCAACTGTTCTCACGTCCACGTATGTTCTGTGCCGTCTCCTTATTCAGGTTTTCAAGCACCACAACATGAATTTAACTTGACTCACATGTTTGTAAGAAAACATTTCCACAAAGCTTCTCTTTTCATGGAATGGAGGCAACTCAAATAATAACGTAAAACATGTTTAATAATCATGTTTTGCATTATAAGGAATGTATCAGTCAAACTAAATCTGCGTGTTATTCGACCATTATTTGTTCGAACAAAGATTCCCCTAAGATCCTGTTTTCACTGTTTAACTCTTTTAGAGCACCAGATCCTCTCCCTGCTCACCTTTACTCATTTTCCTTTTGCGACTCTCTAATGTTGTTTTTCTTTGAGAAAATCCACAAAATACACCAAGTCCTGGCCTCTGAAGTTACCTGTAGTTCTCCCTCTGTAATTCCTCTCCCATTGTACTGTTTTTCTGTTTTCCAGCTTCCCTCTGTCACTGATATTTCAGATCTCATCTGTAAGTCAAAATCTTCTACCTGTCAGCTTGACCCTATTCCTACAGTTTGGGTCAAAGCCTGTCGACCCTCTCTGCTTCCCCTCATATCTGCTATCATCTACTCCTCACTTACCACTGGAGCTGTTCCTGCTCCCTTCAAAGTTGCTGTATTCACACTAATACTGAAAAAATCAGGCTTAGTTCCCAATAATTTATATAATTTCCGTCCTATCTCCAATTTACCATTTCTATCAAAAATTCTTGAAAAGCTAGTTGCCACACAACTCCGTTCATACTTAACTAATAATAATCTGTATGAACAGTTCCAGTCTGGTTTTCGCTCCTCCCATCACACTGAAACTGCGCTAATAAAAACAACCAATGATCTTCTCGTGGCAGCTGACTCCGGTTTACTCTCCATTCTTATTCTCCTCGATCTGAGTGCTGCTTTTGATACTATCTCTCACTCTATTCTCCTCAGTATGCTAGCCTCCATCGGTCTCTCCCATACTCCACTATCCTGGTTTTAATCATACTTGTCTGATCGCACTCAGTTCATTCGACTTAAATCCTTTACTTCTCAGCCCTTTCTTCTGGTCGCAGGCATGCCCCAGGGATCTGTCCTGGGGCCCTTTCTTTTCATCATCTACCTTCTTCTGCTTGGACACATTTTTCATAAACACAATATTCAGTTTCACTGTTAGGCCGATGACACCCAGCTTTATTTGTCCACTAATCCTGATTCTGCTCTCCCCCCATCCTCCCTCACCCTCTGATTAGCCAAACTAAATTCATGGTTCTCTTCCAATTTTCTCAAACTCAGTAGTAACAAATCTGAGCTCCTCCTGGTCGGCACTAAACAAACTATCCAGAACTAATAGCTTTTCTATTACAATCAATAACTCGCCGCTCTCTGTTTCCCCATGTGTGAAAAGTCTGGGTGTCATCCTTGATAGTACTCTATCTTTTAACTCACACATCAGTAACATCTCTCGGTCTGCATATTTCCAACTCTGTAACATTAATCGTCTCCATCCTTTTCTCTCCCCACATGCCACTGCCATTCTTGTTCATAGCCTGGTCACTTCCCGGATCGATTACTGCAACTTCTTTTTGGTCTTAGTCAAAAATCCATCCATCAGCTTCAACGTGTTCAGAACTCTGCTGCTCGTATCATCACCAGGACCCCTTCTATGCACCACATCACCCCTGCTCTGCAGCAGCTTCACTGGCTTCCAGTTAAATACAGCATCAAATCAAGATACTTTTGTACACATTCAAGGCTATCCATCATCTCTCACCTTCATACCTCTCTGACCTGGTTCAGATCACTGTTCCTTCTCAGTGTCTCAGATCCTCCTCCTCTCTTTCTGTCCCTTCCCCCCGCCTAACCACCGTGGGGCGCAGGGCTTTCTGCTGCTCTGCCCCCCGTCTTTGGAACTCCCTTCCTCCTGAGATAAGAAACATCTCTTCCCTCTTTTTAAGTCCAGACTCAAAACTCACCTGCTGACATTAGCCTATTCCACATAAACTTTTCTGTCCTGCTACTTTAATTTATTTTATCCTTATTATTTTGTAAATTGTTATGTTTGTTGTTGTTATTGCTTGTGTACAGTGTCCTGGAGTGTTTTGAAAGGTGCTTTCTTAAATAAAATGTATTATTATTATTATTATTATTATATAGAAGAAAACGGACTCCTTTCAAATATTTCAGCTATTTCTCTTCCCACCTCAGTAGATCACCCCACGAGCGTCCATAAAGTGGTACGATCCAGCTAAAACATTGGAGAACCAGCCTCACAGCTGGAACAACGTCAAGGATCATTTCCATTTCCCAATGCTTAATTTGAATATTAATTTCTTAAATCAAAACCTAATTAATTTAGATACAGTTCTGATGGTGCCCTGCTACTAATACACATGCTGTTAATTAGATGTAGCCTAATGTCATTCCCCCTCCTTTAACATAATTAAAACAGAAGATCCCAACCCGTGTGAACTAATGTTGGTACAACCCAGAACAGAAGGTGGTGTGACAGTTGACAGGGAAATGTAATTTGTCACTGTAGGGTACAGAACTGACATTTACATTGAATGAGGGGTGTTGAATGTACATACATATCTGAACTATCATGATGGTGTGGCAGCTCTTTTAGTAGAAAACACTGAGATGTGGTTAGAAACTGTGGATATTCTTGAAAGAGGAAACCTCATTTAGACAAATCGTTAAGTTTTGGACTGTTTCCCCAGTGGCAGCTTTAAGGTTAGGGTAATCTTATGGTTCATTTTTGTACCTGCTCGGATTGCTTGGAACTACAGCTGAGCAGGTACTATGACCTCATGGAAAACCCTAAAAGCATAGCGAACTGTGCCGAGTTGTTCCAAGTAGGTATTAATAGAAAAGGGGCTGCTGCTGTTCTGCAGGACACACACTTACCTGAATGTGCCTGCTCTCACCTGCAGGTGGATCATTGCATGTGAGTCTGTGCAGGTATGTCTGGACTTTCCCCTCAGGTCTGTGTACTGTCTCCTCTTCTCTTCTCCTTGTCCAACCACAGCTGCACCTCCCGACACCGGTCCGTCAAACCTCCGAGGTTGGCAGATGACACCACCCTCATCGGGCTCATTTCGGGTGGAAATTAGCTATAGGAGCGAGACTGACAGCCTCGTGATCGGGTGCAGTGACAGCAACCTGGAGCTCAATGCTGTTAGAACAGTGGAGATTATGGTGAACTTCAGGTTAAAACCCGCGACCCTGGATCCCAACACAGTGGAATTCTTCCACTTCCTGGGGACTTTAATCAATGCCTCCTCACCCGGATCACTGCTAAGTTAACGTGTTACAATAACACACTTACTTATTAGGGATTTGATAAACAGTATCAGTAATCGCTCTGATCCTGACCTAAATTACTGGATCGGATATTGGGGAAAAATAAAAAATGTACCCAGATCCATTAAAAATCACAAAACGTGGCCTAACCCAGGTCACGACCTCAGCACGCCGGAGCAGTATGTGTCACGTTACAGAGCGGTTGTCTTGTGTGAGACCTGTTGGCGGTCACGTCAGCGGTGTGGAGTTCTTAATGAAAAAAGCAAGACTGCCAAATGTAACGTATGCAATGAAAGTGTTTTGCTAGGTGGTAGCAGTGTTGGGAACATGATTAAACACTTACAGAAATACCACAGTAAGGAGCACACAGAATTCATCCAGGCCTCCGGTGCTAAGAAGAAAGTGTACTGTATCATTTGGAAAGCATTCAGAGGCGTGAGAAACTCCCTCCAGAAAGCAAAAAGCAAAGATGATAATGGAGAAAATTGCTGAATTTGTTGTCCTTGATGACCTTTCTGTTGTGGAAAATGTTGGTTTTTGACACTTAATGAAGCATTTGGAGCCTCGCTACTGTTGGGATTCAGAGATTCTTTTATTGCTATTATATAATCTGCCTTATGATGAATGCATTGATGACGTGTTTTACAGTATTATTTTAACAGTAATATTGTTTACAGGGTTCTTATTGCATTGAATATGTTTGTCATCACATTAACCTTTCTATTCGCAGGTTGACTTATGATTATTTTATACACAATGCATAACTGTGATTGTTTAGAGTTGATGTTCCATCCAAGAGGGTTTTAAGCTTCACTGGTGAGAGTGTCCAGGTGATACATGTTGAGGGAAGATGAGAACATAGCAGGTTGATTGCATGCATGCGTACAATACAACAGGCCTGA
>VUQP01015515.1:17716-28669 GCA_015108555.1 Coptodon rendalli
CAATGCATAACTGTGATTGTTTAGAGTTGATGTTCCATCCAAGAGGGTTTTAAGCTTCACTGGTGAGAGTGTCCAGGTGATACATGTTGAGGGAAGATGAGAACATAGCAGGTTGATTGCTGCCAAACCAGCACTTCATCTCTGAGCAACCAGAGAAGTACAAGCAGGTGTGTAAGTTCATCTCTGAATGTTAGGAAAGCATTCTGACTTTAAGCTTACAAGTCTGGGATGCTTCGCGCACAGTGAGGGACTGCTAGCACAACACAGTGTATGTGATGCTGTGGCAGTTGGCAGAAAAATAGTGGGTCACTTCAAGCACTCACCACAGTCATATTCACGTTTGGAGGACATTCAAATGGAGCTGAAGATGTCACCCAAGCGTCTGATACAGGATGTGTTTTTGATGAAATCCTGAAGGGAAACGTTGTAGATCCTGTTCCTCAGTTTGCCACGACAAGTGCAAACTTACCTCAGCAAGCCAAACATTCAGCCCTCAGACAATCGCATCATGCCATCCTTCTTATTTACTCAGGATTAAAAACTTGGCACACTGGACTCAGTAAAAGCACTTTGTACATCATATCCTATCTAATTTCCACTCCCCCCACTCATAATTTTACATATTTCTTATTTTCTAATTGTGTGCTATATCTGTGGGTAGTTATATTACTTTTGTGTGAATTTATTTTTTATATTTTACATTTACATAGATATGTATATGTGATACTTATTGTAGATTATATTGTAGGTTTCTTGCACGATAAAACCACAACAGAGTCCTCGTTAGTATACAAACTTGAAAATAAAAGTGATTCTGATTCTGAGTGTGTGGCAGAGGTGTGGTCTGCAGCGTGGCTGCAGGCGAGGGGTGGTGCAGCGGGCTCAAGGGGCAGCACCAGATAGGCCTGCAGGTCAGCTGAAGCCCATCCAGTAACCATGCTCTTGCTTTCTCAGTGAGCTGGGACCTGGAGGGAGCAGTGGGGAGACAGCTGGAAAGCTCACAGTTTGGGGACCAAAAATGACAGAACTGAAAATTCCTTTGCAAATAAAAAGAAAAGCTCATCACATGCACGCCGAGTGTCACAGGTCCTCACTGGGGTTCACAGAGTGAAGCAGGACTCTTTAATGTGAGGAGAAGCATTTTCAACTCAGGTTTGGATTTAAGAGGGAAGCAATGAAGAAAAGCTAGCATGAGAGAAAACCATTTCTAGTCCCTGTTAGTACTCTTCGTATGACATTTTAGATGTACAATATGGAAGAATATATCTATAGATAATGTACAGACATTCAGGCCCTGATCGATGGTTGGCAGATTTAGATATTCCTCATTTTCAATAATTTCCATTTTGCTTGAATCCAGTCAAAAATCTGGATCAAATTCAGACAATATAGGCAGTGCAGCCTGCCTGTTTTGGAATATTATTTGTGGTTCGAACAACTTAATTGATCATTCTCAACTATAACAAATAGTTTTTAATTGGCAATGCATGTATTTGTGATATACTGCCACTCTAGCGGAAATGTGTGCCGCAAAATGGGATATTATTTTCACAACCAATTAAAAGATGAAGACCTCAATTATAAAAATCCTACTGTCTGTATCCAAGCAAAGCCACACAAATATTAGTTATTAATTGATATCTGTTCAGCAGTACACTAATGTGTACAGAAAGGAAAACAAAGCATATAGTTGTAAACCACAACAATAGTTTCTGGTTATATTCCAAGACTTCTGTAGGGAAAATACTGATCTGGTGTTGCAATTGTTACAGTGTAACAATGTGCTATTAACACAAACACACACACACAGGAGAAAATTATCTTAAAAAAATAATAATATAACTATATTTATCTTGTAGAGAAAAGGGTAATATTGAATTACTTGACATAAATGAATGATTGTGAAACAGTCATTCACCCTCCAAGCCCCAACCCTCACCCTTTTAAACCCTACTAGTATCACAACATTATTTAAAAAGTAAATTTAAGAAGAATCACCCATTAACAAGGAGTACCAATAAGCCCAGAGCCTGGTAACATTTTATAATAAGTGAAAACTATCAGGAATTAACAACATATTAGTTGGTGCTTAATTCATTCAGAATTGCTCGTCCTTAAAATGGTTTACTTTTGCTTAATGAGCTAATATCTCTGATTTTTAATGACATAATTTGTATACTCTTCTAAAAATTGCATTAAAAATTGCATGTAGAAACAAGCTATTTAGGAGCTGTTTAGGTACACTGTATCATTAGAAAGTCTTTGTAAATGATTAACAAAGTATTTTGATTCATACAGATTACAAAATAATCTCCTTTTTACATTTTCAATGGATGTTTCATAATTAATTATTTTATAATTCATGCCATGGTTAATTCATAGCTGTTAACTGGACCAACCTCTTGCACCACCTGGTATGGCCAGCTTGGCAGTGAAAAACTTTGCTGCCTTGGAGAGGGGATGAGCTCATACCCAAACTCTGTCTTGTTCTTGGAAGTCCATATCAAACCCGCCTTTGACATAGTTATGTTTTAGTCAGCGATGTGCAGAGTTCAGTTTTTTGAGACAAGGTCACACAGATCTTCCAGCTGTGAGATCTTGGCATTTGCCAGGGAGTCTGGTGTAACATCCTGAAGTTGTAACAGCCGATCCAAGGGGCCTCTTAGAGGGCGTTGAAGGTTCAACTTTGCAGAGGAAACCCTGGTGGATTTCTGGACATCTGATTTAGAGCAACCAGGAACCCTGGAATATATTCCTAACGCTGTTCATGTCTGGTTCCAACGTCGGAGGTTATGGTTTTTAAAGTGCGATTGACTCTTTCTGTGAGGTTGGTCTGAGAATGACACACAGACCTTAATTTGTGACCCACGTTCCAGGTTTGGGAAAGTCTGGAAGACTGAGGAAACAAACTGAGTTCCACGCTTGGACAGAATCACTGAGTAGAGCACATGTTGAACCAGTATCCACTACAGCTTTTCCAGTCCTAGTTTTCCTAGTAGTCCTAAGTGTCTAACAGTTACAGAGTTGTGGAACATCTATCCTTGGGCCAAAGAATGAGATGTCACATTAAAATCCAAATGTGGTAAGTCAATTCAATTCAATTCAATTCAATTTTATTTATATAGCGCCAAATCACAACAAAAGTCGCATCAAGGCGCTTTATATTGTACAGTAGATCGCACAATAATAAATAAATCAGGGTGTTATGTGAGGGACAAACGGTTGGTGGATCACTGAGAATTGGAAGAACTGGGAGGTTTAGCTTTCTTAGACTGATTATAAATGGGACACAAATATGGAGCCAGCTGCTGAGTTTACCTTCTCTTTCTTTTTATGTCTTAAAAAACTTGTTTTTTTTCTAAGACCATATTTAGCCTGGTTTGTTTGATCCTTTTCCAGCTGTTGTCCCAACCTAACCAGCTCATTCACTGGTGTTACTATGCCAGGAAGGTGACTTGCCATACCAGGATTAATGCTTTTCAGAAGCATTTGAGTATTGACGGTTCATGAATATCTGGTCTCCATGTTAGGCAAAATGAATGGTACATATAAGGAAATGCGGAATGCCTTTTTCCTCACTCTTTCCACCAGTTCTTCCTCATAGTCCTCAGACAAGAAGGCAGCACAGAATTTTTTCCTTAAAGTCTGACCACGTTTGTGTATTTCCTCACACCACATCCACCAGTCTCATGCAGCACCATGTAAGACAAGTGCAAAGTTGCCATTATTTCTTCATTAGACAGAGGATGCAAGCCAGGAAATGTCTAGGAATAAAAGGGGTTCCGATTCATCCTAAAGACATCAAGATATTGAAAACTGTAGCTTAACAGGTTAACAGGTTAACATTTGCCAGTTGGCTGTCCTCTGCTAACCAGTAGGACTATGGAATCCACGGGAACTCCACCAAAAGACCACCCTCAATGTCATAGTTGACTGTAGATGTCCTCTCTGACTATTTCCCAGAGCATCTTTGGTCGGAGCAGCCTGGTCAGGGGCAGATGCCAGCTCGGACATATTAAGGGTTTGTTTTATTGTCAGCATTTCATGAGACATGGAGGCCACAGCTTGTGCATTTTGCAAACATTACTTTTTGGATCATCAAGTGTGTGTTGGACTGGTGATAAGCATTCCTTGATGTTCTTTAGCACCTCTGTATCTGCTCTCCAGTCCTCTCCAGTCTCCAGTTGAGATTCCCAGAAAACTGATTCCTGATGTATGTAGTTTGTTCATCCAAAGCCTGCTGTGAACCTTGTTCAAAGGTTGTAGTGGCATCTTCTAATAAAGTTTTTACCATAGTTTAATTTTGTGTTTTATTTGTTCATCCAAAGGCATTTGAATGTTTTCTTCTTAGTGAGTACCTCTGCTCCACCATTGTCGTCTGATGAAGGGTATCAAAGACTCCATTATGTGAAAGGCGTGGGGAGGAACACAGTGGAATGAGTGGTTGACCCAGGTCGGCCTCCATAGACAACTCCATGTTCAGAAGATAATAATCTGTTCCATTTTGACTCCTTTGTTGTCGCTATTCTGATGCTGATGTCGTCCATATGTAAGGTTTGCTGCTTGGATTATTACTGTTTGTGCATTATGTGTCTATAAAGCTTGTATATTGAATTTATCTTCCGATGCATTGGTTTTTGGTTTGTTTGCTTGTTTTTCAGTTTTCAGATGGGCTCCTTTTGTTCCAAGTTTAGGTTTTTTTATGTTTCTTTAGTTTTTTCTCAGTGTGAGTTCTTTAAAAGTTGGGCACCATTTATTTATGTAATGGTTTGACCTATATTTAGGAATCAGGTTAGACACTCAGATCAACCCCTACAAAGGATTCATGCACAACATACCCCTGGGTTTTTCAACAGATCATTAAATAACATTAAGTCAGACCATAAAAACAACTCAACACACAAATTGTTCGTAAGGGAAACAGTATATGAACAACATCTTAAAACAGAAGTTTACAATCCTGGCTAGCTCAGTTCCAGTTAACTTAGTTTATTTACAAAGGAAATGGAAAGAAATCCACTCTGCATTTTGAGGCAGACATGTCAGAAACATCAGGGGGCTGAAGCTGGTCACAGTGATCAACCACAACTCACAATCGTCCCCAGCAGCTTTATCAGTAGGAAATCTTCAGACCGTCCCAGAAGACTGAAAAACTAGCACATTAAGAAAAGTGTAATCAGAGACTTTGCTTTGTGTGATCTTGTTTGTGTATCTGCATAAGCCTCACGTGAAGTTTTACATAATTACAGTTACGACTACAGTTCTATTGTCCTGTATGTAAAACATATTAAACCTGTGAAAACCAGCTGTGTTACCACAGACTGAGATACCAGCTAATACTGGAGCTGATACTGTCGGCAGGTTGTGAATGTTGGTTGGTTACTGGGCACACCAGGTGAGCTTTCCATCTCTCAGATAAAAATGTCTCAGTACCTCAGCTTCAGCCAACCTTCTGTTCAGTCAAAACAACTGAACTCACTTTTAATTCATATTTAGCATTAATGGAAAGATTTCTTTAGTCAGAGCTGTGAATTCATTCACACGCATGGATTAGCTACACAACAGCAGCTTTCCCCAAGTAGGCGATTGCTCATCTTTGCTAGCTATCTAAGGACGTTAGTTTTCCTCTCCACTTCTTAAGAAAAGACCATAAAATAATAATGAAACAAAAAGTGGGAAAAATCCAATCCAATTTATGAGCTGTGAATTCATTCTTTAAAAAGAATATACAATACTGTCAGTAATTTGATCTGACTCTGATCGCATTGGCTTAATCAGTCAGTCCACATTATCAGTTGGAGAGAAAAACACAAGTCCCGAGGTATACAGGTTTTTGTAGAGAAGCTGAGTGCCACTGTGCTGGAAGCCCACTCAGTTATAACAAATGTGAGTGAAAGTATCCTCTGGGTGCAGCTGCTTAGTCACTCTTTCTCTTCAACCCAAAAACTTCGGCTCTAGTCCAGCATCCATTTCAGGATTCTGCGGACCTTAGGTTTAAATCTTACTACAAATATTTGTGCTTTGTCTGTTTCCTTTTACTGTTTTGACTGAGACTTGCTCGAGTCGTAAGGTCCTCCTGACCGTACAGCTTCTGTTTGTACTTGATGTAATACAGTTTTTTTAAGAAATAGTTCATCCATCATATATGAAGAATAAAAATGCTGTCATTAAATATGTTGTATAGGAGCTAATTAAGCATGACTAAACCACAAATAGTCAAATCTAGGTCAGAAAAGAAAAACAAACCTTTTAAATCCACAAATTAAGGTTATGGATCAAAATCTCAGCTTGTTGGCCAGATCTGGCCACTTATGACTCTAAATTTTCAATAAAATAACAAAGAATGGGGAAAAACACAAAAACCATTTTAAAAACGTGCAAACTTAGAAACGTCATGCTGTTGACATGTGGCTCGTGTACTTGTGTGTCATGTGAAATTTAATGTGTCATCACTTTGAATCAACACCAGAGTGGATGAAAGAGAAACGAGCATTCACAAAGTTACCAGTTAACTGATGACAGGAACACAGGTACAGCAACAAAAATAAATAAATAAATAAAATTCACCAAAACAACAACAATAACAAATGATTAGAGCAGAGGAAATAGTCAGTCTGTGATTTTATTTTTTTAAATATTCTTACTACTTGAGCAAAAGTGTGTTAGTGCTGTTGTGAAACAGTCGTGTGGTAGCTTAATGTTAAAAATGTAATCAGAATGTTTACGTTCAGTTTGCTTGTTTAAATCAACATTCTGTTGAGGGTTTTATGTATAGTAATTGTACAATACACAGTACAATACACATTGTACATGAGAGCGATATAGGGGACATGCGCGTGGCATTAAATTAAACCATAATGTAAATGAAATGTTGTTGTCTCTTACTGATAAGAGGCACTTTGGTCGATTGAGCAGTTCCTCAGTGCGCCCTACAACAGATTTGATACAGACTGAAAAAAAGAAAGTGTGGATCGGAGTCATTTTTGGTCAAGACTACCTCTTAATGTGGTCTCAGAAACTGCATCTCAGTGCATCTTGGGTGACATTTTAACACTTTCATATATTTATTGTTTTTATGCTTTAGATGAAAACATCCGACATACAGTGTTTTTTTGATTTTAAGAACACAAATGAACTGGTGCTTAATTTGAAAAAAAAATATAATAGAGAGAGTGTTAAAAAGATCTGCCCTGAGATATGGGTTGTCCTTTTTTTCTTTACTAATGTATTTGCCCCCCCACCCAATAGAAATCTTCTCCATCCATGCTGCCACTCCCCACACCCCCACCCTCCCCACCTGAACAGAAGCCAACTTAGGAGGGGAGAGGCAAGAAATCAATAAGGCATGATTTATTGATCACTAAAAATGATGGCACTCATTAGCCCCCTAAGGGGACCTCAGCACTACGTAGATGACAAAATGTCACCTGCCCCCATTTATTGTTTGGATTTGACTGGTGTCTACTAACAAGATTTTCCTTTGGATTTTCTTTTGACCTGTAAAGTGAGGCAGACGTATGACATGACTAAAATAACAAAGCTTTGCTGGTGGTCCCTAAAGGCTTTCATGTCCTTAACACCTCTGAAAGGCCTGATTATGCTTTAAACAAGCCTGGAGGATTTTCTGCACCATCTGGAACACTTCAGGATGTTGAGTTTCAGCCAAGAGAAAATTATACTTGAAAACTTTTTGCTAGTTTATCGATTGGCTGATAAAGACAAAAAGCTCATGTTTTTTCTGACATATAAGATTTCATTCATTGGAAAAATACTCGTGATTGAGTGTCGTTGACCAATAGTGGAAACAGAAAGGTCAAGGATTTTACTGATGGCAATTTCATATCTCTGAAATATGTATTTTCAAATGTAAAGCTTTGTGGGGGGTGACAGTCTTTAGGCTTTAGCTTTCACAGTAATTTCACACTGCACTCCACTGAATTACTGCAAATGCACTGAAAACCTTGCAGCCAGGAAGAGCTTTTGTCTGTTCAAGAATCGTAACCATGAACAAAGGTTTTGATTAGTTTGCATCAGCTGACAATATGTTTTATACAGCAACAATACATTAGCATTAAGAACAAACTAAAACAACAGACATCTGTTCGCCAAGTTTTGCAGATATTTTCATATCTGTTTTATGTACAGAAGCTTCCTTACAAGCAGAGCAGGCACTTTGACTGTGACACGTGCATATTTTCTCTCCACCACTGCAGTTATTTTGGGCGATACCTCACAGACTCAGAGAGCCCCAGGAAATGGTGAGTGGACGCTTCATCACCCGATGACCAGCCTCTCACAATGATGCATGAAGCCCAGCAGAATGTGGTTCATGGAGCCATGAGACCACAACACAGAAGACCGAAAGCATAATGGGCACTTCGTCTAGTTCCACATCCACAGGGGAATTAGATAGTGATCAACTTGGTGACAGAAAAGGCAAAACAGAGGCCACTGCAACTACCAGTAACTACCAGTCAGTACCAGTTCACAGAGTGGCATTCATACAAGACTGTTTAGCAAACAGGACAACAACTAGCAATAACAATCAGCTGATCATAAAAATCATGTTGCAGTTTAGACCTTGCACAACTCGGGTCTTTGGTCACTTATCGGGCACTGGGATGGGAGTTGGCATATTAAATAAACCAGTTAAATGCTAGCAGTGGTATAGTCTTCATAATGATCCATCACTTCCATAATTCTTGGTTAAATTTGTGTTTTTGAAGTTTGGTTCCTTTTGTGTTTCCTCAGCACACATCTTACTCTTTGTCTTTGTCTCTCTTTCAGGTACTTACTGTTCTTTTTTTATTGTTTTATGAAGGTTAGCTCCTCACATGATGGTATTATTACTTCTGTCCTTTTGATTCTGAGGACATCTCCATGTCTCTCCATGATGTGTGTACTTTTTAGAGATAATTAAAGAGCCCCTTCATTTGACTTCTTGACAGTGAGCCTTTGTTTTTTGTCAGCATTTTGATGTCGTGTATGAACATTATTCTTATGAACATCACACACTGCAACAAATAATGAATAGTGAACATCGTCTACAAAACTAAATAATCAGACAATAGACTGTTTCAAATCTGGTCAAATGTCTCTGAACATGTAGTGTATCCTGCCCTTCAGCTAAGGATAGCATTCAATGGTAGTGCTGACTGCTATGAACTACAAACACATGCAATCAGTGCCCATTTGAAAAAAACAGCTCACAGGACAATAAATGCTGTAACTGGGGAGAAAAGGATTGTAGTTTTTCTGTGTAAAATGGTCTTTCTGGAGGAAACTGGCATTTTTACACAGAAAGACCTCAGTTAGGATTCAAACCAGGAACCCTTTATCCTGTGCGAACTGCTCCACCACCAAGCCACCCCAACAGGCATAGTTGTGCAAAAACTACTCTCTCTGAGCCAGATTAATGCCAGTGTTTTGTGCTAAAGTGCTATCATAGTACTACTTCAGGTAGTGACGTGTGAACTAGCACACATCATGGAAACTGTTGCGCTACAAAGGCCCATTTGTCTGTAAACAAAAGTCTGTAGTTTGACCAGGCAACTCTAAATAGCTTCTAATTGCATCTGTGGTGACTTTGCCATCTGCCCACCATTCCCAGTGCCTCTTTAAAATAAATGCTGGAAATGAGGAGTTCTACTTGTTGATTAGCCAAACTGTAAAAGAGAGAAGGGAAAACTTCTCTGGCTGCTTTACTTATATGAACTCTGGACATGCTTGGTTTCCTCATGGTTTGTTTGCGAGTGTGTGTGTGTGTGTGTGTGCACATGCAGGCACAAGGTATGTAGTGTTATCATGTTAAGACAATGTCTGGTGCTGGTTAAAGGTTTATTGATCCATTGTCTTATAGTAAAGTTAACTGAAGTTTCCAAGGATTTGCATTCAGGTGATATTATTCATAAATATTTTTATTAAGAAATAACACAACCCTGTTATTTGTCATTAATTAGGCAAGTTCCTTTTTGATGAAACCAAGAAAGAAAGAGGTCTGAAAAAATATATAATATAAAAAAAAATAATAGTATCACATTGCTGGGAGGTGTGATAGAGACAGATTTGGAAAAAAAATGATTCATGGCCAAGTGGTCAACAGACGGAGTGCTGAGGGCCTTGATGTTCCCCTCACATGGTGCTAAACACTGCCTCCCGACCGCCAGACGCCTGGTCACTTTAACTGCCTCCAAGTGAAGCAACACACAGATCAGGATTCAGTTAGTTAAAAAAAAATGTTTCGCCACTTTGAAGAATTCAGGCTATAGTCCCGTTTTATTTGAATTTTTTCTATTTGTTATTCGATGTTTTAGTTAATGCTTCTTATTAAAACATTGCAGTGCACTCTGTTGTAGTAGTGGATTTTTTGGGAAAGATGAAAATACCTGAGCATATATAACTGCTGGAACAAAACAGCAACCCTTCCAATTCATCTCAGTTTTTTTTACACAGCGCCAAATCACAACAACAGTCCCCTCAAGGTGCTTTATACTGTAAGGTAGACCTACAATAATACATACAGAGAAAACCCCAACAATCATATGACCCCCTATCAGTAAGCACTTTGGCGACAGTGGGAAGGAAAAACTCCCTTTTAACAGGAAGAAACCTCCGACAGAACCAGGCTCAGGGAGGGGCGGGGCCATCTGCTGCGATTGGTTGGGGTGAGAGAAGGAAGACAGGATAAAGACATGCTGTGGAAGAGAGACAGAGATTAATAACAGATATGATTCGATGCAGAGAGGTCTATTAACACATAGTGAGTGAGAAGGTGACTGGAAAGGAAAACTCAATGCATCATGGGAATCCCCGGCAGCCTACGTCTATTGCAGCATAACTAAGGGAGGATTCAGGGTCACCTGGTCCAGCCCTAACTATATGCTTTAGCAAAAAGGAAAGTTTGAAGCCTAATCTTGAAAGTAGAGATAGTGTCTGTCTCCTGAATCCAAACTG
>VUQP01015516.1:0-20744 GCA_015108555.1 Coptodon rendalli
GTTTGTAGGGTTACTGAAGTTTAGCTAGCTGGTATATAATGATGTGCTACGTGACCGCTAGCGACACAGCTATGTTAGCATAATATAAACAAGCTAACTTTTTTTCCACTCGATAAAAGTTAACGTGAGGATTCTCAGTGGTCAGGAACAAATGTAATCACATGGCAGGATGCTGTAAACGGACCAAACTTCAGCCAGGAGAACAACTGAGATAATCCATCCACAATACGAGGTTAGTTATTCATATACTGCTGCATGGGCTGTGCTGTAGTTACATCGTAAGGTTTTAAAAACTGAGCTTAAATAAATGATTAGCGGTAATAAAAGCCGAGGGAGGTCAACGGTGATCACTGACTGTTTTTAGGAGCTTTTTGAGATTAAATAGAAGAAAATACAAAGCATTAAACATGTTAACAACACAAAAGCCATATTAAACTCAGACTACTTTAGGCCCGGAAGTAGGATTCGTCGCGTCATCACTGAACAACCGGATTGGTTTAAGGTTTGGTTAGGTTTAGACAAAGGAACAAAGCATCAAAACTTCAGCATATATAATGTGTTCCCACTGTAGAAGTAGTCACACATTTACACATACATTCAGAGGTTTGGTTAGATATAGAATAGGTGACAAAGAATCAGTGAAAAACTCACTTCCTGTTAAGAGGGAGTTTTTCCTTTCCACTGTTGCCAGGTGCTTGCTCATAGTGGGTCGTTTGATTATCAGGCTTTTCTTTGTAATATTGTACGATCTTTACCTTCCAATATAAAGCGCTTCAAGGCAACCGTTGTTGTGATTAGTGCTATATAAATAAAATTGAATTGAATTAAATTAAAAGTGAATGGGAAGGTGACTCTTTGGGATTTTTTTTCAACACTTACTTTGCTTTTTAATGATCATGCACTAGTTCCCGATGTGGCCTTTTTGTCCAGCCACAGTGTGGACCATGATATGATAAATACTATCGCTCTTTAATTAGACCCTATGCAGGAAATAATGAGCTACCTGTTTGAGTGTCCTATCAGCACTTCTCTCAGAAGGTTTGACATTTACTGAACCTCCTATATGGTGAGATAAGTATGCACTCTTCCTCTGTGGGCTCAGCAGGTTCAAAACATGACCTGAGCTCAGGAGACTTGGACACACACACACAGACTAAAAATACTGAACTTGTCCCAGACTTCTTTAGCCAATGATCTTGAATGTGACACTAACACAAAAAGATACAGACAGAAGTTGAGAAAATGAGGGCAGGCCAATAGTAGTGGCTGAGACTACAAGACAGATGGTGCTGAGCGGAGTGGGGATTAAAGGTTTAATAGATGCACATGGGAAAAATGACAATTTCTGAGTAATTCCTCAGGGGAGAATCTCTACCTTTTCACCTATGGACATTCCATAAATACTGCATGTTGTATTCATAACTATCACAGCTTGTATTTTGTTAATGCTGGATACAATTTTAGGGAAAATGTTACCTGATGTCGACTTCTTATATTCAGTCAGAGGATGATGACATCCTGTGAAATGCTGCTATTCATAAGTAAAAGGCTCAAGGCAGATCGACTTCAATAATATTCAACAGTGAGATTCACATTTATGCCAGCAAAACTCGGACGACGTGATGTGTTTTTAAACATCACGTATCCCATTTCAAAAAGAAAATGTTCGTATATTAAAAAGCGGCAAGTCCCGCTTTGAAGCACTGAGGCCTTGTGGTCAAACTGACCTTATGATGTTTTTCCCAAAAGAGGATGCTTCTAAAAAGCCTTACCACACTGTCCTTGATTACAGATGGGTTTGTTCTTACAGACTGACAAAATATTTAATTTTTTAATCTGAGTCACGAAGTATAGTAATGCGACCTCTCTCAATGTTGAAGTGCTTTTCTGGTGGTCAGAAAAACAGGACTTCCAGGCAGCTGTGCCGGAAGCAGTGCAGATTTTCATAAGAAGATTACCTTGTAAGTGAGACCAGCCAAATTAAACCTCTGTATCCAGTGAGTGGCTATTCTCTATAGACAGTAAAGGCAGCGGGTGGCCTTTGCACAACAATTGCTGTTGGACAGTCTGTCTGTACATATGTGAATAATATCACCACTCAGCAAAGAGTTGGGAATAAAGAAAATGGATATCTGTCAGTTAAATATTTTGCAGTGTCACCGCAGCCTTCATCTCTTATATACAATATATTGTCTATTAACAGTTTACCACAACAACTACGTTTAACTGACTCTGTGGACTCTTTTAAAATGGAGTTCTTGTTTAAACAAACAGGCCTGAGAAATGTATTAACTGCACTTTATTGTTTTTTAAAAAAAAAAAATTAAATTCCACTTTATTTTATTGTGTCTTGTGTTATTTTTTTATTTTGGCTGTTACTGCATTTAATTTTCTTATTTATTTCCCTCTTTTCTGCTGTCAAGCCGTTTACACTGTTTGCATGTGAAAAGGGATTACTAATTAAGAATAATTACATTATTTGTTTTACCTGACTGTTTTAATGCTTTTGTATCGATAAAAAGTGTCAAGGTCTGCACACTGATTTCAGCTGTAACTGCCATATTGACTGGACAAAGGCAACTGATATACATCAAATCAACCATATAAAGTCAAAGTGTACTTATATAATTAATCATTAAGAAAAATCTACTGGGTACAAACTTGTACTGTCAAAGTAAATTTCATTGACCAGAGTTATATACACTTAATGTTTTACAGTGTAATTACGTAACAAAATTACACGGAAATTTCAAAAATTTAATCAAAATGCTTAAAGTCAGCATTTTGGGCATACATATTTTTTGAGAGAAGTTTGGATGTCTATGTATTCCTACTAGGTAGACCTAAAGTGTGATTTTGACACTTTATTTAAATTTATCTCTTTTATTAAATTTATCTCTTTTTTTGTGACTATTTATAACTTTTTACACTGCTCAGTGCAATGTGTTGCCCTATTAAAACAACTAAATTAATGAACATTTTTCATCTTTTTGTTGTTGTTTAGCTAAATTTAGGCGTTTAAAATGTTATTACTTTAAGAATTACTTTACTTTTTTTTTGTTTACTTTTTCCAGCACATACCAACATTTTAAACTTATACAGAGGCTGGTTCAGCTCATTGGGTGAGCAGACAACCATATGCTGTATGGTCGGAGAGTAGTATGCCTGGGTTTGAGTCCAACCTGCGGCCCTCTGCTGCATGTCTGCCTCTCTCTCTGCCTGGTTTCCTGCCAATCTATCCAATAAAAGCTTAAAAAAGTATACAGAGACCATTCATCTCACTATTCTCCAGCATGTTAGCGCTGCCATTTTCAGAGTGTTCATGTGCTCATGTGGATGCAGATCATTCAAAGCAGAGCTGTGCTTAAGCCTCACAAAGCTAGCACGACTTGTTAGTGAGTGAATGAAGGATTTAATCGCTCTTTTTACTAGATTCACAACATTTTGCATCTAATCTAATCTCATCTTTCGAAATGATTGCTCTATTAAAATCAAGCCTTATCAAGAAAGTTTTGTCTTTCTGTTTTTATTGGCAGCTGTGATAGCCGCTGCAACAATTGAGATATAAAAAAAGTCTGGATTATTTTTTATTATTTATTTTTTACAAGCAGCCTGTGAATCATGGTTGTTACATGTTACTCTGCCATAAAAGGTTGTTTCTGATTTTGTACCAGAGCTCATTTTACTCAAATGTACGGACCAATAATGATTTTCTTTTTGTGCTGACTTCCAATCTGTGCTACACAGAACATGCTAATTCTTATTTACTGTTCTCAGTGTTTTACTTGGGGCCATATGCTGCAGCTGATGTACTGTACACATGGCTACACTCTGTCTTCAGTTTCAGTCATTCACACCGAGCCGGAAAGCTGAGGTAGAAAGAATGGCTCAGCTTACCACTGTCTCCCATCCTCCAGATGTCAAATTGGAAAGTCACAGCTGCATGACGTAAATGCCCCTCCCCCTCCTCCACCGCCTCCCCAATTTGTTCTTTTTCAATCCTTTCTCTTTCTCTCAATGGATTATAGACCATCTACCTCGTGCTCACGTGCAGCTCTTACAAGGTCTTAATCCTTCGGGGCCTTTATTCGGTTCTGAATGGACTCGTTTCAGAGCACCTCTCCTGTTGATTTAGTCAGCGCATGAGCAGATAATCACAACAATGACTGTAAAAGTCCCCGAGAATAGTCAAGTATTAATTTCATTTCCTGTCTGTCAAGGTTGAGTGGGATATTATAAAGTACATATGTCATTATAGTTCCTGAATTACAGGCTGTAAATTGAGGTCAAATACACAAGGACATATAATTTGCAAAATGTTTTTATCAGTGTATTTAGTTTGGCCAGGTTTTTGCATTAACTGAAAAGTGGAAAGGACAGATATTAGAATAAACTAAAAGAGTGACAGAGAGAGATTCTTGGAGTGACACAAACTAATCAAACATTGCATTTCATGGTTGATAAGTTAACTTTAAGGCCATCTGTACACTAAATTAAAAGGTCTGAATGAAAAACTATGTTTCAAAACTTTTTCTACTTATTTTTTTACTGCTGTTTAACAGTTGCTCCTTTTTAAAAGACACACAAAATGTTGTCTGTTAGAACATTTGGGAAAGAAGAGTATTCTTCAGGATCTTAGTGTACATGCAGCCATAAGTTCAGAGGAACAACATTCATGCCAGTGCATATCAATTAGCTTTTAATACAATCATAACCCTAAAAATCTTTTAGTGTGGGCTTGTTAATAATACAATAACAAAAATAATATACTAATAAATAAAAAAATCAATAACCATTTATGGCATTAACTGTAAAATAAACTACAAATATGTTTTCTTTCAATAAAGTTTTCATGATTTTGCCAAATAGAAGTTAAATTAAACTCTGCTTTTGAAGGTCACAGCGTTGTGGGCAGACATCGCAGATACTGACACAGGGTGGCAGAGAGATAGTCAAACACAAAGACAAACACGCATAAGGAAGATGAGATGACATAAATGGCAACTTTCCCATATTTCAGAGTGCAGATACGCTTCCACCACAGCTGGGATTATCTTCTTCAGTGATATTTGATGAAAGTGGGACCTGCCGAAGCAGAAAGCCACGCAGCCCTATCACCAAACACGAGCAGCACCTCTGCACTGTGTGACAGGCGTCACGTGTGATTTATGAGCCGGTCATGAGAGAACACAGCGGTCAATTGGATAAAGCTTTCAGCTAAAAATGAGATTGCCATGACTCCTGCTGACATGGGACGACAAGTGGTTAGATTTCGCAGTAACAGGCTAGAATGTCAGCGTGATATGAAGGGGATGCTTTCTATCATATTTGCCAGAAACACGTCACAGTTAAGTGCAATAATATTTTTTATTTAAAATTTAGCAAGGCAAAATAAAGTGAAACCCGAGTGATGTCTACATTAAAAAATTATTTGTTTGATTCTAAATTTGATTCAGTTCTGCATTACTGACTTTGAAAAAGACTGCATCGGTGCACTCACACTGATGCAGTCTTTTCATATAGATTTGTATCAGTCATAGACCGGAAAAAATAAAAATGTTCATTTTTTTTGTTCACTTTGATTTAATACAACATTCTGCTCACACCATTTCTTTGGACCTCGAGGCAGTTCACTGTGTGTGGACTTTGGTTTCTTTATAGACTCAATGACACTCAATTCGCCACTCAGATGGTGCAAGAATGTGGATAGCGTGAGCAGAGGCTTTTATGCACTGAGATTTACTTACAGTAAGTCCTTTCACCGTGAGGAGAAAAAAGAAACTGTCAGGATGCCTTTCTGGTGACTGATTTCTGATCTTTCACTGCTCACAGGAATCACGCTCAGATGTTGAGCGCACAAAGCAAAATAGATGGATGGCATTGCTGATTAGAGTCAGGACTCAGCACTGTGGCTGTGTTTTCTTTTAGAAAGTCTTTACAAGCAGTCTAATAGTGGTGAGTCCAAAATCAATGTCTTTTCTTTTTCTTTTTTAGACTTTGGAAAAACAGCAAATGTCCATATTTAATTCTTGGTGATTTATTTCTCTGCACAAGTGAAGCATCTGCTCGAAGTGGCGCATGTGTGGGATTTCAAGGTGTCGAGGTGTAACCTAAAGGTGCAAATCAACTTTACTGAGGTGGTGCCTGATCACCGGAGGCGTGGCATCATTCACAGTGACAGCACAGATTCTGTTACCATCCACTTTGCACCATCAGCAGTACTACAACTCAGCATTGGTAACTCAGGGCGATTGGACTTGCCAATAGACAATTAATTTCACCCTAATGAACCATATCAATAATGCAGAAGATTGCTAAGTACTTTAGAAACAATGGTTCACGTGCACGGTCCTTTTACACATCCTCTACACTAATTCTGTAACCTCACTGTTTCCATTTCATTGAATTTAAATCAGCACAGGGTCACAAATGTTAACTTTTGACACAGAAAAGGGTCTTTATGAAGGTGTGACAGTCATTATGACAGCAAGTGTGTCTGTGCAGGGCGTCTACGAGCGAGCACTGGTGGCGCATTTCAGCCGAAAGTCACTGCAGCTGCAGCGCCCTAATTTCTGCTGATCCCATAATCTCACACACACCAGCTTGACTGTGGGAACTTGCTGCGTTTTGGTGCAGGAGCTGAATTAGGCATCAGGTCCCGATAGGGCCAAACAGAGACTCATTAAAAAAAAACCCCTCATAATTTAAGCTGCTGCTGCTGCACATGCTTGAGCTAGAATTAGATCAAGATCAGAGACAAAATAATTCATCAAGCTGCAAAAGTATCTGGGTCAGACTACCTGCATCCTGGGCCAAGAATAAATGCTCAGCTGTGAAATTCCAGATAAATGGAATTTGAGAGGCATTTAGATTTGGTGAACCAAACAAGGCAGTAAATCATTAAACCCCCCCAGTTTGCACAATATGATTAACACTCAGTCTCAGCAGCTAATTTCTGCTGGATCATTATATTTGCTCTCACCAGCTTCTCGTGTCTGAAAATAAAGCGCCAATCGTTCTGCTTAATGTAGGATGGCCTGTTTTTGAAATGTCAGCTGATGTCAAACCCATAACATCCTATGTTACCCATTTGCCAATCTCATTATCCTTTCTATGTCTTCAGTTGCATATTTCATAACCGGGAGCTTGGTGACTGTTGCGTTACCTTCACCGCAGCCAGCAGTCTATAATTTACATCTTAGCCCAGAAAACCTCTCTCCCACCCTTCTACTAACGCTGCTTCTGCCTCTCGGTGTGTGGGAGTAACACCCATAAAACACCACCAGTGAGCTGCGGTAGGACTGAAAGGTGTGGCAGGCAATAAAAGTCCAGGGCTAGCTCATGATAATGTGCTCACCAATGCACCGGGCCCTATCAGGCTTATTTTATGATCCATCATGTGCAGCACATAAACACACACACGTGCACACAGGCAGAACGCAGAGATAAACAAATTACACCTTTTGCACGCTGCAGATTTTAAGATGATAAATGCTCCACTATGTTAATAAACACAAAATCATACTGGTAAATAACATGCAAGCAGACACACACACACACACACACACACACAACAGCACTACAGGAAATTTTATGGATCAATGGCAGCAGACAGGCTGTGCATCATGGCTTTGCACTCTCACAAGAAATGTATCTACCAACATACGCACTACACAAACACTTGGCCACACTGTTAATGCTTTGTGTAAATTATTTACAGCGTTTGAACATACAGTGAATTGTTGGCATGGAAGCAGAATGGCCGCCATCTCTTCCAAACCTATGGCAGAAATGTGATATTCACAGGGAAACACGAAGCACTCAGAAAACACAAACCTCCACCAAGGATGCTCACTCTGTGGGCAGTGTTCACTTTAAAGGGAATAGTAATGTATTTTGCATACGTTCATTTTGTTTCCTTTGTTTTTTAAATGTTTAAGAGGTTTTTAGTAACTTAGTTTAAATGTTTAGTAATAAATATCAAGTGGAGAAAGATTTAGATCACAGGTTTATAACCTGCTACTGTACATGACAGTCACAGTATAATCAGCTATACTCAAAAAGTATCCCCTGCCAACATGTTCTCATTAGTTTGAATACCTATTGGGCTATTCAAGTCTATTCTCTTGTCACTTTAAGTAGCTCTATATAGCATTTTTATTGCTTTTACCTTCAGATTAATCTGTTGACCTTCAAGGAGAGGTCAGAGGCCAAATGTAAACATTTGTGTGGTACTTTCTATATGCTGATAATATACAGTACACTTGTAAGAATCAGAGTCAGAGTTATGAGGCTTTTTTTTTTTTGTCAAATTTGGACCAATAAATCAAAAAGTTTACATTGAAGACCTTGGTGGATGTAATGTAATGCAATTTTAATGGATCACTAACACTCTACACCCCTACAAAGTTTTATAAGAATTTATTCAAAACTTTTCCTTCGCCCATAAGAAGCACAGTTAGCACATTTGCCAATGCATTCTTCACTTTGATCAATTTGGCAAAGGTTTTCTTCCTCACCTAAATTGTGTAATTTATGGATAGAATTTCTTGTTTCTTTTGTTTTTTGTTATTTTCTACCCCACAATAAAATGTTGATTCACAACCAGAGAAATGGATAAAAGAGACATTTCCGATTGCATTCTCATGAATAAGAAATAAAGATAAAATCCTTTATTTTTAGTTTACTGTAACCAAAAAAAAGAAACAACTTGTAAGTTTACAACTTTAAGTTAAACTTACAAATGATTTTAATGAACTCTCTCTCAGCTGTATATGACTCATCAGAGTCATTATCCAGTTCTACAGTGTGGACATGTATGGTGGGTGATACATAGATGCTTGCATTTGCATGTGCAATATACACGTGACTATCTGATGGATCACCCCGCTGGTAATTAGGACCCAAATGCCTTTACAGTGACTAATTATTGATGCAGTCAATATGTGACGCCTGCAAATAAATACGCATGCAAGCTGGTAGAGTCATAAACGGCTCACTGCAAGCCAAGGGGGGAAAGGTGAGAAAGTAAGACGGGAAGAGTGGCAGAAGAAATGCATGACGTCTGCGGTATGATGTATTTTGTAACTTATAGATGACAGTGATAAATTGTCTCAATAACACAAGCACATCTCAGGTAAAGGAGTCGAAATGAGACATTTGTTTCTCTTGTCCTCAGCTGGATGAAAAAAGCAAAAACTTTTTAGTTTAACTATTTGAAAAAAACAAACAAACTGTAAAGCAATTTTAACAAAATAGGTAAGAAAAGATTGGAAAAGAATACAGATGAATGAAGTAGATGAGAAAAACTGCCATGCAACACATTTCTAGGCTATTGTATCATGGTAGTCTTTTGTAAATGTAAAGAGGAATTCTCCTGATGGAAGACATGCTGTTTTATTTATGACGCTGCACTTTGCGATACAGGAAGGCAGAAGGGCTTAGGATTGCAATTCATAAACACACACACACACACAAAACTAATAGTAATGAAGATCAATAATTAATATTCATATGACAAAGCTGCCCTGAAGTATTAGCTGACGGCAACAGCGCCACTGTTTTCCTCAACTGTATTCAACACAGATGCATACACATAATGTTTGCAGCTTCTCAGTCGTGAAATAAGATTATTATGAAAAAAGCAAAGAAAAAAAATAGAAGTGATTCAGGAAACTGAGCTAAAGAAATAGCACTGATAGCGACCCCTACATCTTGACTATTTAAAAAGTATATTATTTGGCTGAAAGAGGCCACAGCCATTAGGGGATACTGTATTTGTGAAAGGGTGTACGTGGTCTGCAACAATGCTTAGGAGGTGCCGTCCACATGGATGGCAGAACCCGAGGTTTACATTGTCCAAGGCATCACACTGCCTCTGATGAGTTTCCTTCTTCCACAGTGCATCCTAGTACCTATTATTGCCCAGGTAAGTGACACACACGTACCTGACCATCCAGGAGATGTAAAAGAACATGTGATTCATCAGACCAATCCACCTTCTTCCATTGCTCTGTGGTCCAGTTCTGATGCTCCCGTGCCATGCTTTCAGCTGTGGACAAGGGTCAGCAGGGGCACCCTGACTGGTCTGTAGCTCTTCAGCCCCATAGACAACAAAAAGTGTTGCACTGTTTATTCTGACTCCTTTCTATCAGAACCACCATTGATCTTTTTAATTAATTTGAGCTACAAGAGCTTGTCGTTGAATCGGATCACACACCGCCCATGATAACCACTGTTCATTCTTTGCACCACTTTTGATAGATACTGACCACTGCAGACCAGGAACAGTCAACAAAAGCTGCTATTTTGGAGATGCTCTCACCCAGTCGTCTAACCATCAAAATTTGGCCACAGTTTTTCAGACCTGCTCAAATCCTCACGCTGCCCATCTTTCCTGTTTCTAACACATCACCTTTGAGGAAAAAATATTCGCTTTCGCCTTAGTAAGTGTTTACTGAGATAATAGGCTGCAAACAAACACTGCTGAGGTGGCTTTAATCCCATTTTGGACCTGTGACAGTGTACGGTCAGGTGAGCAAGGCCTGAATCAAACAGCCCGAGAGAGGTGGCAAAAACCTCTTCCTAGCAGATTGTTGTGTTGGCCTGGAGTTTGCATGGAAGATGTCACTACTCTCTGAGGGGTAGTGAAGCTGTGAAAAGCATGATGTAACCTGGAAACGGAGATCATTCGTCTTCAAAGCTAAATTTGCACCTTTTGAAATGTGTTGGCTACAGCGCTCAGACACAACTTTTGCTATCAGTAACAAAAGCTACTGGAATTAGTGCAGCACTAATGTCACCTGGTGACTCCCAGCAACCTCCAGAAACCCCTCGTGCCCAGCCAGTTGGGCAAAGTGTGTTTTTCCTATGTGCCTTGTGGTTGTATCATGTTCTATGTTCAACTCATGAAAAATGTGAGCATAAGGGTTTTTATAGCTTTTAATGTAAACACAATTCAACCTCGAGTGACCCTGTGAGAAATCTATTTCAGGGCAAAGCCTGTACAGTACAGACTTGTTAGAAAATAACTGCATGTGATAATCTAGAATTATATTAAGGCAAACACGGAATATCAACATACTGCGATAAAAATAAAGTTCTGCTCATCACAGCTGAGCTGAATGCAAACATCATTTTTCATTTCCTAATTTGAATTCTCCCTCTGGCCATTAAGTACCTGGATGTTATATTTAATGTCAGAAAAGTGTGAAATACTACACTTAGACTTATGAAAGTTTCATCCAACAGACAGCATACATAACACCATGTGAAGAGCCTCTGCCTACACTAACATTACACGGTGCTGCAGCTAAGAATGTGTTGTTAATAACCCCGAGGTTAAAAGTTGAATTTGTTACAAGTAAACAAGGAAGATACACCTACACAAGAATCATTATAACGAGATAAAAGTGCTAAAAGGATGAACAATTCAAAGTGAGGCTGTAACTCTTGCAGAGTATTGGCTATTGCCTTCACCTGCAGTGTAACCCCCATATTGAATTTCCCTTTATTGTCATTAAAGAGCCTAGCTGAGACTAGAGAGAAAAGGACTGCAAGCATCAGTGTACTTGAAATAATTCCTTCCACTTTTCATTACCATAACTAGTTTGTAGCAGCCTCTAATTTGGATATTTTGGACTCATTATTGAGATGTTACATAACAGTAATATTTAGAATATCAGTAACAAAATATCAAATAGCACCACTGCTTAAAGACTGAGAGTAAGAAAATAGTCGAGGAGCTGCTATAATGTAGACAACGCTGTACCAAAAGAAACCAATAAAATAGTTTGCATTAATCTCAGTGTGTAGTTAACTTCAGTATCTTAATTGGGGACGTGACAGGAAGGGTCTCCAGCATGAAATCTGCTAAAATAAACATGCAGAGCTACCTGCTGTGGCCAACCCCTGTGAATAAGTTAGCAGGTAAACGTAGCTTTCCCATAACCTTCAGCTGCTGCTTGTTTTTGTGGGTCTCTCTGACAAGAAGTTTTGTATTTAATACCTGAAGAGCATGCACTGCTGGGTAAAGATCCCATAACTGACTTGGCAGTTGAAGAATATCCCAATTCCTTGCCTTTTGAAACCTTGGTTTGCTTTTGCAGTTTGCTTTGGGTCATTATCCGTTCACACTGTGAACGCTGCCGATCAGTTTTACTGCATTTGGCTGAATCTGAGCAGAGAGAGCAGCGCCGTACACGTCACAGTTCATGCTGCTGCTTTTGTCATCAGTCGTATCATCACCAAACACTAGTCATCCATCCTGTGGCAGCCATTCATGCCAAGGCCAAATAACACTGATGAGCTGTTTCCTTCGCATACGTTTCTCTTCAGTTCTTTTTTGGTTTTTTTTTGTTTTTTTTATCAGAGAACGTTTTCAGAACTAGGTTCTTTTAGATGTTTTTAAGTGAAAACATCTAACCAAGGAAAGAATTTAAATGTTTGAGATTCTTGATCTGACCACTTCTAAAGGCCAACCTTTTTCTACCTCTCTGATGGGTTTATTTCAGTTCTCCAGTCTAATCATGGTCTCCCTCTCTTGTGTGATTCTCTTTTTGGGCATCACATTTTAAATTGCAGTGAAACTCTACGAAACAGAAGTTCAACACTTGGATTCAACTCCAGATCTTTTATCTTCTTAATTTATAAAGAACTAATGAGTAAACAGGCTTCACTTGATCATAAAACTGCTTTTCAGCCAGTTGCCCAGTTACTTCTCAGGCTGAAAATAATGGATAATGTATAAAAATGTCTGTAATTTTAAAACAGTTAATGCAATTTCTTTTTAAAGTAACATTAACATTGACTTGTTTCAGTTTGTAATTTGAGTTAAAGCGGAAAGTCTGCACATTGATCGGGTCTTATCTCTGTGATTTAGTCCACTGTGTGTAATTGTTTAAAAGGTTATAGACCAACCTGTATAATGTTATTTGGGTGCAACAGGTAATTTGACTCTCTGAATCATTGGTGCTACTTTAAGCCGAGCAGAGGAAACCACTGTCCTACATTTCACTGGATGCCTATGTGAGGGGAGCACTTCGGGGAAAAAGGATGACATTCAGATTTGTTTGATGTTGTAGTTGTGTCAACTGCTTCTGCCAGCTGCCTACGTAAAGCTGGTACAAGGTTATTAAGCATTAAATAATTTACGTGAGTGAATTTATTTACATCCAAGTTTCAAAGCAGGGAGTGGATAAAGAGAAGTTTGACTTCAATCAGAAAAAGAAAAAAAAAACAAAACAATTAAGAGTGCATCACATGACCTCTTAATCTCCTTAGATGCCCCCTCAGTCTTCCTCTGGGTGCATTCATAAATTGTGTACTGCTGCAATTCTCAGTGGTATCTTCCCTTTAATCATTCTCTCACAATACTTGCCAGATGAAATTCTCCAATGTCCCAGAAAACAGAAAACAATATATCCCTCAATAACACTGTCAAAACGTATCCGTCACTAGGAATCCTGGTAGGCTGCTTCCCTCCAATTTTCACTTATAGATCTATTTGTTATTAAAAAAAAGCAAACAGTTGCTCAGAGGCCCTCTGATGTATGAGACAAAGAACGATTAGCTGCTGCTGAATTAGTTTCTAAACCCAGAAAAACAAATGAGAATCCTCATTACTCCATGAGTAATATTTACTGGAGTTTAATTTGGCTCAAAAATTACAAACGATCGCATTTTTACCCCCAAACTGTGATTTTGTGAACTCCACATGAACACCATTTTCACACTGAAGCTCTCCACTGACACTAATGAAACTATTTGAGGGTAAACAGCTCTTAGTGGGGGGAAATGGCTGAATAAATTATGGCTTTAAATGAAGAAAAACAAATTCATTAAAAAAACAAACAAAAATGCTTTCTCATTTGGTCAATCAGACAAATTGTGGATGTAAACCAAAAGCAAATAAGGTAATGGTGTGCCTCAATAACAATTATATTTTCAAAGCCTATTTTGCGGAACTGTCACAAGATATTTCTGTACCTGAGTGACATTAATGGATTGAGCTCTCAGCTGTTTTATTTAGCAGGTCAAGTGAGGAGAGAAGATAGGCTGCGGTAAAATTTAATCATGTGAAGTAATTCAGGCGGGATGTCAGCTGAGGGACGCATCACTGCGAAACCATGTTAAGTGCAATATCATCTTTTGGCTATGCACGGATGGCACAGACAGCCCAAACCTCCCAAATGGTTTGGATTCTGGGTGACACAAAAATGTGTTTTATGAGAAAAGGATTAATCTGTAAATAGGTTATCCCTGTTGTATGTTGGAATTTGACCCGACAGCAGAGTTCAGCAGACGGGAGCAGATTTGAAAGCTGTCAGTCCCAGACAAAGTGAGCGTAATGCGCTGCATCTCCATGCAGCCCGACTCGCTCTAATCTAGAGCGAGTTTGGATCACCTTCAGGTCTGCGGTAGAGGGGATAGTAGCTGTATTGGCTGTATATTTTATTGTGTATACATGAGAATCTTTATAATGAAGCAGTTACACTCAGAAGCTGCTACATTTTTTGCACCTTTTCAACTGCTTGTTATCAACAAGTGGTGGAAATGGTGGAAAATCCCATATATGTAAAACAAAAGGATACAAGAGGCTTTTGGAGAAACAAGCAATTAGTTTTTCAAGTATTGTAAGTACATAAAAATTGGGGGAGCAGCTGCAAGGCTGCCTGTAGCTCCACCCCTGTTATCAGCCAATCACATGGCATGCAACTCAGTGCATTTAGACATGTAGACATGGTCAAAAGGACCTGCCAAAATTCGAGCTGATAGGAACGGGGAACAAAGGTGATTTTCCCACAGGGATCAATAAAGTATACATTATTATTATTAAGTGACTGAATGTGGCTACTGGGATTTTCCCACAAAACAGTTTCTAGTTTTTACATTGAAAAAGAGATAATATCCAGTAAGCAGCAGTTCTCTGCATGAAAACAACTTGTTACTGTCAGAGAATGGCCGGACTGCTGTCATATCATGAAAACTGAGTTCAATTCGGTTCAATTCAGTTCAATTTGCCGAATTATAACAACATTCGCTTCAAGGCACTTTATATTGTAAGTTAAAGACCCTACAATAATACAGAGAAAACCCCAACAATCAGACAACCCCCTATGAACAAGCACCTGGCGACAGTGGGAATAAAAAATCTTTTAATAGAAGGAAATCTCCAGCAGAACCAAGCTCAGGGAAGGGCGGCCATCTGCCAAAACCGGTTAGGGGTTAGGTAGGAATGCAGGACAAAAAGTACTCTGTGGAAGAAGAAGAAGAACGCAACGATAACTTGTTGTAATCAAGGTATGCAGAAGACCATCTCTGACACAGAGGACATCACACCTTGAAGCAGACAGGTTACAGCAGCAGAAGACCACACTGGGTGCCACTGCTATTAGCTAAAAACAGGAAACTGAATCAATTTCTGTTGGATCCTTCAGATAGTTGGGTCAGAATTTGGTAGAAAGTGTTAACATCTAAATATAATAATAATAATAATAATAATAATAATAATAATAATAATAACATCTAACTTTTCTTTTAAAGTTTGTCCTTGGCTCACTCCAAGTCCAGGGTAGTTGGACCACTGCTGACCCTGCACTGAACCCCATCAGTAAAAATTCACATATAGCAGAAACTGTTATCATAAATTATTCCTGCTTATTGTGGGAGGATAATGGATTTTCAGCGCTCTCCCATTATGACAAGCTTTTATATTTCCACATACCCCATTTTAGTAGCCTGTGATAGTCCTGTGGTCATCACCAAGCTTTACAGTGGAGTACTGTTGGATAAATAGCTTACTATTTTATCAAGCAATATCAGATATTTGTTTTTTAAAGCTTCTAATTCTTTGATCAATTGGTGCCTTTTATATTTTTTTTCTGTCAATGAGTTTTACAGAGCTAAGCTGCGTTCACACATTAATTCTGGACACCGCTGGGAGACTCAGATTGGGCTATTGATCTTTCTTACATGTAGCAGACAGAAAGAGTCTGCTGCAGATACACTACTGGAAATAATCCATTTGGGTAAAGTAAGGAAGTAGAGCACACAGGAGGGAGGCTCACGATACCCGCTTAGCTGTATATTCATGGGACAATTGCCTTTGCTGTAGCACAATCAGATGGGCACAACTGTACATTTCACAGCTTCCGCATTGTGAAAAGCCACCTCATTTACTGCATGTGTGTTTCTTGTGTGTGATTTTTTTAAAATTTAATCATGATTTTATCCCTATTATTAAGGCAGTAGAACAAAATGATGAGAATGCGTCACGTAGCACGTCTAAATGAATTTTCTCCTTTACGTCAGGATTGAATTTGTGAATAGGGGACCCCAAAAAGAGAAAAAGAAGAAGAAGAATAAAGAAAAATTAGACATCAGAGTGCCTTCTTTTCACAGTGATCCAGTGACCTTGAATGCAACACCCTATCAAGTGGAGATACAGCAGCAGAATTCATTAAGGAGACTTTACTGCTTATCGTGTGCAAAGACAGTATAAGGTTCTCTTATCCTGCAGCTTTTATGGCCTTAGAGGGCAGGATTCAAAACAATAATTAAACTTGAGGTGTTTTAACTTTCTTTGATTACAACCCGAGTATACTAGACATTTCTCCTTTTCTTTTTTACTAGCATGTACTATACAAGCCTTTCTTGAGGAAAACTAATTATGTTTTAATGAAGAGTGTTCACATGATTTATAACAGAAGGGTCTCTGCTTCAAAGTCATTTGTTATATTTGATTTGCAAGATTAAGCAAAACAGATAAAACAGAAAATAAGAAGGGGAAGAAATGTAGAATCAGTTCAGTAATATTTTTAATATCAGTTGGATCATAATTACTGCACTGGCAGTGCCCTCGTTTTGTAGAAAAGAACGATAAGGCCCTCAAAAAAGACACTTTTCCTTCAGTTAAAGTATTAAGAACAGAAAGAAAACAAAATCCATTACAGTCCTAAAGGAAGCTGTCAAAGTAAAAAGCTTTTCCGCTGTGAGGTGTGCAGCCAAATCTACATCAAACAAAACATTTAATCTCATTTTATGCTGAATTAAAAATGTAAATTGGAAATGAATGCAGAGGAGAACTGAACAATATTTCAGTAAAAACTATTTTAAATGTGTTTGAATGAACTACAACAAGAATAAGTCACCACAGAGTTAACAGCAGTGGATTTATATCACAGCTGCATGTGCGAGTACTCGGGACAGAGCTGGCCCGGAGCAAAGGAGAATTTGGCATCTGTTTAATACCTCTGGCACCCTCAGAGGGCCCCTAAAAGATGGAGTGACAAGTTGGTTGTTTTAATTCTGTTCATGGGCAAAATGTAAACTTTTCTGGACTTTTCTTAGCAACTCAAAAAGTTTTGAGAAAGTTTATGCTGTAAAAAAACAATTATTTGAAGCGTTTAATGCTTGGGATCCAAAATTTATGACCACTTAGTTTCACCAAACCACTTTGGGACAGTATCAGTCATCTCATATTCTAACATTCAGTTTGATCGGTGACACTCTCATTATAAAATGGTCTAAACTCCTTGCCTCCGAAATGGAAATCTGCATATGCAAGAGATATATCTGTGAAAAATTCAGCTCAACCAGTTTTGTATTTTGCAAACTTCAATTCAGTCTAAAATTACGTCAGTGTAGCATCATATATGTACATCACTGCACAGCCGACTCAGTTTACAGGTGTTTGTATGGTGGCCTTGAGAGGTCAAATGCACTTCAGCTTAAGTAAAAAGAAATAGAAAAAAAAAACATAATAGAAGTTGAATAAAACACAATGGAAGTACAAAAAAAATCCAAACAAAATCTTACAAAAGACAACTGAAGTGTTTTTGGGGAACCAGTAATTTAATGTAACAGGTGCGGAAGTGACAAAAACCAAAACATATGAAGGACTGCACTGAGACACACTGAGAAGAAGATCGGGATTCTTCAGTGTGGAAGAAAAGGGTGCAAATGTGTGTTTTTGTTCGCATCATTCTTATAATACTGTAGCTACCTGTTTGCTATTAGCATTTTACTTGTTACTTCCACAGGTGTTACGTTCCGTTATTGTCTCCTCAAAAACACTTCTGTTGTGTTTTGTGTGTTTTTGCAACGTTTTTATATTTGCTGGTGTTTTTCTAAGTTGCAGTGCATTTGACTTCTAAGGGCCAACAGATGTACCATCTACATCAGCGGTCCCCAACCCCCGGGCCTCGGACTGGTGCCGGTCTATGAGTCGTTTGGTACCGGGCCGCGAGAGTTGAGGCTCAGGTGTGAAATGTATGGTTTTCAGGGATTTTATCGGTTTTCAGCGTTATTTTGTTATCGTTTTTATCATTAACTCGGTTTTCCTGGGTCTTTTCATGTGTGTTATGAATAAATCTTCTTTTTTTCGGTACCGGTACTAGTTTTATTTTGTTGTATTTATCCGCGACACCTTAAAGGCCGGTCCGTGAAAATACTGTCGGGCATAAACCGGTCCGTGGCGCAAAAAAGGTTGGGGACCGCTGATCTACATAATAGCAATAATGAACATACAGAAGTCCACAATACTACCTTAAATCATAACCTTAAACAAAAACATATTTTTCTTTTCAAGACAGGGACTGGACTTTTTCTGAGGACATTAATGACAGCATTGATTAACAGTACAGAATATACTCAAAAATCGACTGTGTTTTTGCAAAGTTTTTACTGCACTTGATTTTTATTAAAGCATAACACATCCTGAAAAACGACATGACAGTACTTATTGGCAGCTATAGCTTTATACCCCTTTTCCTTCTTTGCAGCACGCTATCCATATTTCTGCAGAAGATTTTTACACCACCTAGTGCAGTCTGTGATGCATGAAGTTTTGCACGTCACGTCCACAAATGGAGGAAACCTGAGGCTTTCATGGCAACCTCCTGCTGTTAAGGGAGGGCAGCAATACACTTCTAGAATGTACAGAGCAGCGGTCCTTCGTGCACAGATACCCATTACACCAAATACTGAAAGGTGTGCATTGTAACTAACCTCCCAGCACAGATGGATCTTCCAACTGACTCCATAGGCTTGTAGGCATATGGGCACCAGGGGAAAAATGAGGCTGCTTGTTCTGACTGGCTAAACAAGTGCATGCAAATTTGATTGTGCAGCTCTGCACAGTGCAGAGTCAAGTGAAGGCATAAAGTAAGAGACAGCTCTGTGTAGGAGAGGAGGTGTTCCTTGGCATCAAGGATGCTACTGTGATGCTTTACAGTATCAAACACTTAACAGTAAAATGAAAAGAAACCTATCAAGTTGTTTATAGTCCAGCAGTCTTGTAGCTCATTACAGAGACAATTACACGTTATTCTCTCTAACGGCATTCTCCTTCATGTTTGACATGCAGAGAGAGTGATTGTTAATTAGAGTATCCCTTAGGCAGCAAGGATGTCGAGATAAAGGCACAAAAGGGGGGGTAGAGCAGCAAAGGCAGCTGATTTAACAAACGGACCAACATCCCTGACCTTAACAGCTGCCAGGTGCATTTAGAGGGACTGGAGGAACAGGGTCAGGCCAGAGGTACAACCTGATAATAATAGTAACAGTATAAATACCAAAGTTCACTGGAGGTGTAAGCAGATGCAGAGGGGAGGAGATGGTGGGTGGTGGAACCCCAGAGGTTGCAGTTTATTTATATTTTCATGTTTATGCCCATTTCCATTTCTCCATCCCTCTCCTCCCCCTCTTCTCTCTCCAGGAAATAAAACCCGAGGCTCTCATCTGCACCATCAGCAGCAGTGTGAGCAGAGGCACTTTTTGTCAATTTGACAGCAGGCAGAGTTAGTACACAGTAGGAATATATGGGAAGTATTATCCTGACACGCGGCACACACGGACCAAATGTAGGAGCAATTTCATCCATGAAGATAGACTGCAATCCAGGTATATTTATTTCCACATGTATGAGTGATAGAGGAATATCGCTCCCAAAAGAAATGAGAAGAAGCTAAACGTCTGGTGCACCTGAAATGCTGAGAAAAACGTTCATGTCCTGCTCCTTCTCGGCGGTTATTGATGCTCTGACTCTTCACAGCAAGGGTTTGGCCGAAAAGCACATTCTGTTACTTAGGTTGCCATGCTAATACTGTGTTTTATTAATCCTTATCTGTGTGGATGATAAAAGATGTGGCAGGACTGTATGAAAGCACCAGCAAATTATATTATTTTCTCTAGTTAAAAATAAGTGTATAACCTGTTGTTATAACTGATAAGACTGATAAAACATTCTTTTTCCCATAGGAGAGGTGGAGGAAGATCTCAGCCTGGGCGTCTATTGTCTTGTGTAGTCTGGAAGATGAGTGGATGATGGGGTGGGTGCAGTTTTCTCAATGGTGGGGTCAGGTGGACTGTCCCGGGCTCTGTGGGGCCGGGCGGCGCTGCTGCACTGGGCCCTGGTCCGGATGGGCCTGGGCCCCCTTTCACTGGCGGGTTGCAGAGTATGGGGGTGCCTACTGGGGTCAGCGGGGGAGCTGGCCCCAGGGAGGGGTCACTTGCCCCTCCCTTTCTTCCCTCCCCATCTCGAGCTGCCTCCCTCTTCCTGCTCCACCACAATCACCCACACATGTAGGGCCTTGGGGTAGGGGTGTGTCACCAGGGTGCAGAGGAGACATCCCCCCCCTCTGTCCCCTTCTGGCTGCCTCTGCCTCAATTTTATCCCACAACTTAGACATTCACATTACTCACACTCTCATTACACATACATATAGGATCTTGGGGGTGGGCAC
>VUQP01015518.1:0-10400 GCA_015108555.1 Coptodon rendalli
GTGGCCACAAAATAGTACTTCGTGGGCACGAAATGGGTATAACGTGCCCATGAAATACTTATTTGTGCCCACGAAATACTATTTCAAGGGCACGAAATAGGTATAACGTGCGCACGAAATGCTAATTTGTGGGCACGAAACACTTGACCGATAACCGTGATCCTTCCCAGGCCCTTGCAGTTGGTTGACAATAAAATCTATCCCTGCGTCCAGGTCGTACTTACATCTGTAAAGCAACTGGGCTCTAAATATCCTGTTTAAATGTCTCTCCGTAATAATGGTTCCTTGCATTGCCAGGCTTTTCAAAATGCATTTGTAGCTCATTCCCAGCCTAAAATAAAACTCAATCATACTGTCTCTGTCCATGGTGTATAGGTTTAGCCTACTCTTATGCTTATGTCTCTACGCAGCTGTCCAGGAATTGTATCAATATGATGTGCGCACGTTATCTATTTCGTTGCCACAAATGCATAATTCGTTGCCACATTATACCCAATTAATTTGCCCACAAATTAGCATATTTCGTGCCCTCGAAATAGTATTTAGTGGCCACAAATAAGTATTTCGAGGGCACGAAGTAGTATTTTGTGGCCACAATTTATTTCATTTTTTGGACCATGTCATCAAAGGGGCTTCGTAGAAAACAGTGAAAGTACATCAACGAGAACATGGAGAAATAATCAGTGCTGTGACATCAGGATATTGTGAGTGTCAGAGACGTAGGGTGCTCACTGCTGGAAACAGTGTGCAGCGAGTGCTGCACGGGTAAAGCGTGAATGTTCCAATAATCAGCAATCACATGACAGACTATTGACACACGTCCTCTGTTATTGACTTTGTACTAGTGAGTACACTGACTCAGAACAAGTAAATATTCCCACAAAACAAAATAAAAGTCTGTTTACATCATTATACATGTCAGCTTATTCAACGCTTATTTGTATTTACAGGCTTTAACTGGCTTAAAATGGTTCAATTAGGAATTAAAAATAATCATTTAACAATCGAAAGCCAGTATTATGATGTAAATGTCTTCTATCACATCACAAACGTGCTCTATTGGATTGAGATCTGAGGACTGTGGAGTGAAGTGAACTCACCGTCATGTTTAAGACACCAGTTTGAGATGATTTTGTGACATAGTGTGTTATCCTGCTGGAAGCAGTCATTAGAAGCTGGGTACACTGTGGTTATAAAGGGACGGGCATGGTCAAGCAGCAATGCTCAGGTAGGCTGCAGGCTTCTGCAGCTGGGACCCAAAGTGTGCCAAGAAAATATCCCCCACATAATTAACCCACACACAGCAGCCTGATTTTGTTATACACTGATTTCTGATCCTACCTACAGAACTCACAAGACCACATTTTTCCAGTCTAACTCCTCGCTTCTAATCAGCTTGAAGCAGTCAGATCATTTTTCTTTGACCTCTGACATCAACATGACATTTTCACCCAGACAACTGCTGCACACTTTTCTCTTTTTCAGACCATCCTCTGAAAATCCTACAGATGGTTGTTTTGGGAAAAATCCCAGTAAATCAGCAGTTTCTGAACTACTCAGATCAGCCTGTCCAACCAATAACGATGCCACATTTAAACTCACTTAAATCATCTTTCCTCTGTGAGTTTCTGCTAGTAGCAGCTGAACAGGGGTATCTAAGTGCGTGAATGTTTTTTTGTTTGTTTTAATATTTAAAGTAAAATGGTGGTCATTGAGACTATAACAATAAAACTGATCATTTGAACTATTTCAAATCATCTCCAGTAAAACAGTTAATGAGGCATTTAAATCTTCTAGTAAAGTCAAACATACATAATCATATAACTTCATCACCTGAGTCTTATATGCTTAAATGGGGCCAATCAAAAGGTAACACACAAACACACACTGTAGATGGCTGATATGTAGCTGCTGTGAAGTTCAATGAATGTGGTGAAGTAAAGCATGAAATAGTCTAATCAAGGCGAATGTAGCATCACTGCTTTAGACAGTGAAAAGAGGCCATATGAAGTGCAAGCTACAATTTGACATGAGTGTTTTCGACCCAAGGTCTATTTTACCACAATTTCTTTTATGTTAATTTTATTTCCTAACACTTTATTGGTTTTTTCTTTTGTTACATAGAGTTAAGAATAAACTTCACTCAGACATTGTTAGATAAAAGATGCTACTGCAAAGCCTTTGAAATCATAGTGTTTCGAAATGCATTTTTCTGAGTGTTGCTTGAAATCAAAACAGATTTTTTTCAGTTTGCTAAACTTGATCCTGTGAAGAAATACAAACAAAAAACACAAACAAACATCTGTGGCCTGTGGAGAAAATCAATCAGGATTGGATTTCAACATGAAATGTCCCTCAGTGACAGATGAACCCATGTTCTTAGGTCATGCTGCCAGTCAAACATAGACATAAAAAAGGATGCGAGCAGTGCCCCTGCAAACAGTATAAACCCTTTTACCTGAGAAGTCAAACAAAGCTGATTCCTGTTATTCCTGTTATCTTATCGAAGCAGTGTATAGTTGTACATTTGGTTGGAGTCAGAGGCTGGACTTTGGGGATGCATCGATTCAGGAGCCAGATACCTTTGCCCCACATTCCCCATTTATCTTTAGACTGTCTGGTCTGCATGGGAGCTCTGCGGCTATGCCAGTCTCTGTCACTGCACAGAGTCAGCATTCAGAAAAGATATGATTTCCTAAACTATTTCACTGACATGCATCATATAGAGAAAAACATTCAGTTTGTCTAATAACAACATACCCTAAAGAATAACACAAACCTGAAGTAGTGTACTCATGTAATAAATCCTTAGATGGAGGGACATCTTTTGGATTTTTGAAATGGGAAACCAAAAACCAGTTAGGCCTCTGCAGGGGAAATATTAAACATGCATCAGAAGACCTGGCTGACTATATGGCGGCTACACTGAAGGTAATGATATTAACAAAATATATACTATACTGAGCTTATATTTTATGCTTCTGATGGTCGAAGTAAAGAAAAGTGTCTCACACATCCTTTTGTGCAGCTCCTCAGTTCAATCTCTGTCCAAAACAAGCCAGCTTTCTTCTGATTGGCTGCCCTTCACATACAGAAGATTTAAACAGCATGTGGGTAGAGTTTCTGGTCTTACAGCCAGAGAGGTGTACCTGCGGTAGAAAAAGCTGCCTAATAAAATAAAGAATCGCACAACAGATCCTTTAAAAGTGCAGCTATTTGCACAAAAGCTTTGGGTTTATATTCTTATTGGTTACTGGAGAACGGACCCAAGTTCAGTAAGCTCATGCTGGCAATGTTATTAACAATAAACCTGCCGTTTTCAGCTGATTTAGAACTAAAGATGTTTAAAGTTCAATAGGCATAATCCAAACAGGGAATCCAGATAAGGGAAAATTGAGGTGAGGAAAACAATCACAAAGGAGGGAACTCAAGGCACAACAGACATGCAAGGAAGTGTAACCAAAATAAAATAAAAAACAGTGGACATAAGGAGCACAAAGACACTAAAACAAAGACAAGACAGACAGAGGTAAAGTCTGACAAACACTGGAGACAAATAGGAACACAAAAGCACAGAACGAAGATTAATAAAGTGAATAAGCTACCAAAACTCATTAAAAACTGCAGAAGAACTTGGTGCCATGACAATAAAAGAGGATCTGGACACCCTGGTGTTTCTTGTATTTGCTGCTCCTGGATGCCCTCACAGCACTTTTTGTTTTGGTCTGTGTTGTTTTTCTTTAATCTCTGTATTTGTCCTTCACTCTGGTCTGTAAACTTTGTACAGAGAAACTCAAGATACCATGTGGAGTCACTAAAAAGACCGGCATGAGGGGAGAGTCCCACGGTAGTGCATTGCCACAGGTTTGCTTGCACTCAGCTGGGATCACGAGACATTTTTAGACCTGAGCGCCTCCCTGAAACGGCGCCAGGAATAGGTCAGCTCTGGAGGGCATTAAGAGCAGGTTGTACCATTTTTAAATCAGTTGTATAACTTAAAGTTCTGACTGCATGAATCATGTCTGACATGGCTGTAAATGATCAGCATAGAGTACTGGAACTGTTTGCATTTCTGGTTTGTCCAGATAGATTATCTTGTGAACAGGACAGTACTGCACGTAGACTTTGCTCAGTTTATTCTTAGTTGTGAGTCTATAGTTTACAAAAGCTTCTCTGACTTGTAGTTCAAGGAAACACCTATTGATCCTCCTGTTATCATTAATCTGTTATATAGTTATTTTATGATGATAGTCTTAATAAGAGAGCTACACAAGACTATGGTTTTAAAGGAAATGTGCTATGGTGATAGTTCAGTACAGTTCAATTAAAGTATGGTTGGATGTTGACAACTGTTCTTTTCACTGTGTACCTGAATCCTTGTAAACAAGAGGAAAACAGGATGTGTGATCGGTAAAGGCCTTATCAATCATCCGTGACTTGGTTGACCTAGTTCTGAATCTTTATGGTACCAATTTGCTGACCCTGATACTTAAATTAATACTAAGAAGAATGTAACAAATTCTCACGACAACCAATGAGGATCAGATTCAAAATTTTCCCCTCATTCTGTTTCAGAAAGCAGTTACTAAACGCGGTGACTATGAAAGATACTCTACCAGGAATGATTTCGGTGATGATGATAATGCTGTGCAGCACTGCATGCATAAGCAAGCTCAGCATGTGTACACAAGATGTCAAAGTAGCTCTTTTTAAAGCGTACAGTCCAGCACATTTGTGGTTGAGCTGTGGAACAACATGTCATTGGGTAGATGATGAATGCATTAAGGATTTTGTTTGTGACCAATAATGTTCCTCTCGTGGTGCACAGAAAAATGTTGTGTATAAATTTAAGATTAAATTAATTAATTTCTGTAATACTCACTTTCACTGAACACTCTAATGTGGAAAAGCTGGAATAAATGCACAGTTGTACAACTATATACGAGAGTAGATAAAAGTTAATAAAATGCAGTAGCGACATATGAGCGTGAAAGGAAAAGAAGAGAAATAAAAGGGAAGAGGAGAGAGGAGAAGAAATATTGTGTGTGTCACAGGATTTCTCCCGGCTGACTACATTTCTAAAGGATAGTTCAGAGTCACCCAGTCCAGCCCAAACTGTATGTTTTGTCAAAAAGGAAAGTTTAATCTTAATATCTTAAGAGGAGAGGAGGTCTGTTTCCATTCTAAGAATCACAAATAAGCCTGGACGCAGCATGAGTTCTCTGGTGGGAGGATGCAGTACAAAGAGGCCTGGATCATTCGGTGCACTTCATGTGACAAGCAGAATTTTAACCCAATTCTGGATTCAACAAGAACCAATAAAGAAAAGCTAAAATGCAGCTCATTACACCCTTTGAACATGTGTTTAACTAAACTTCAGAACATTATTTTCTTAAATCCTTGCCGGCATATCAGGATCTAATCACCTCCTTGAACTTCTTCTCTTACTAATCACATACTAATCCTACAATCACATTTCTAATAAAATGTGACTGTTAATTTTATTTGATTATAAGCACGTATCTTTGTCTTTTAATGTGGTATTTAGGTGCTTTCAAATATAAAAGAAATCAACATTTATTCACAAACTGAGAACACATGTAGAATTTTAAGTGTAAAAGGATCACAGGGGAGCTTTAAAATCTCTCCCGTTGCAGCATTTAGAGAATGAACAGCTTGAATATTTTACAATAATGTGCCAGTCTCTGAAAACAATGGCAGCATGAGCTTTAATAGGAGTGCTTTACATTCATGCTGAGTGGGTTTTATGGTGGCAAACAGCAGCGGGTGCATGGCTGCTGTAGTAGGTGTCTAAATAGTCATTTGTTTTCAGTGAATTTATGCATCTACAGAACAAAACATGAATAAACCCTGTGCATTTTTATTTAACTGTTAATCATGCCCGATTGTCCTAACCTTTACTCTCCGCAGCAGTGTGTCTTCCAGGAGCTTGGTGACCCACATTCAAGCTAAGGTGAAGTGTTATATAAACTGTAATAATCGTTTCTAATCATATCGAAGTTAAAGAGATTAAGGTTGTTTGGTAAGCAGCTCGCCTCTCTCTCTCCCCTTACAGAAAAACATCCCATGAACCGCTGCAAATCTGAGGATTTGTCATAACGTTTCCTAAATAAAAGCTCAGTTTCTTTGACAACCAGTCTGTAAATGTCAATAACAGAAAGAAAATGCGACACACAAGTGCTCCCTGTAAGCATTTTATTAGTAGTACTGGTAATAGTATTAATAATAACACTGTCAAGTCATAAGAAGAAATATATGAAAAAACATATTACATATTCTGTTTGTTTTTTTTTTTACTTTTGGTCATAACAAAAATGTAATAATTTATACAGGCAAACAGGAAAAGCAAACTCTACCGACTACAAGTAAGAAAAAACACCCTCGTTGCCATCACCACCGTCATCTCCATCTCCATTGCTTGGACTATGGTGATGGACGGTCAAGCTGAGGGTGAGGAAGGTGCGAATGGGGTCTAGGAGGAAACTGGAGGAGGGCTCATTGGTTCAGACTTCCCGTTTTCACTGCTCTCGCTGACCTGTCTGTTCAGCACCATTTGCCTGGCGATGCAGGTCACCTGACCGTTGGCCACTGTGTAGGTACTGTTCCTGCAACACAGAAAAAGCCACAGATTAAAAACCAACAACTACAAGGGAAAAAAAAATCAAAGGTAACTGCCCTCCACAAATATTACAATGCTCACTTTTGATTTTCAGAGCCGTTCTGCATGCCGGGCTGGTTCTGTTTAGCAAAGAAAAACGAAGTCCACCAGTGGTCAGAGTCTTGCCGTGGAAGTGCTGCAAGAAGCAAAACTGAACGTTATCTGAAGCGGAGAGAGGAAGATTTTCCTTTTTAAATATTTTGCATATAAAATCAGGTCACGCTGAATACCTGGATGGTGCGGAATGGCCTCTCCTGTGTACTCGGCACTGCTGCAAGAGCTGTTACTCGATGTGGACCCGATGCGCCCTGGAGAAAACACAGTTTGGCTTTTTATTCAAGTCTTATTCTAGAGGAAAAAAATAATTAAAAAATTAACTTTCACAAAAATGAAATGCACATAAACCACATGGGACTCACTTCTGTAATAATCATGGGTGGCGATGAGGGAGCCACTTGATGGAATTGCTGCCATTGTTGCCGACCTTAGGTGGAAAACCGCTCAAAGATGGAAAATGGTAACCTAAAGGCAACACAGAAAAAAAAAGTTTCTTTATAATTTTATTCCCTTCATGTTGTACCACAGAGATACTGCACATCTGCGCTGCACGTTTCCCTCTGTGCTTAGTTTAAGGGCCTCGAGTGCAGAGTGCTAAAACAGAAACAGCTGCTTCAGGGAGTCTGGTTTCCCATGGCTCAAATAACCAAAACATGTGTGAGGACATGTCAGCACGACCTGCATGAGCTGGCTGCGTGACCACTGACACAGAAAAATCAGGTTGTTCTGCCAGGTCACAACAGAGGCCTGCATCCAGACTAATTATAGCTTCCTATATTAATTTTATATATATTTATTTAACTTTGACTTTTAGATGCCAGGTCAGCATACCATTACAGGTTCAGTTCATTTTTAGTGCTTTGAAAGGTTTAACTTTAGTTAGTACTATGATACTATGACAAATGCAACACTTTCCCATTGATTGAGGCAGCTCAGTCACAATATGCATATGAGGCTAACTAATGATATTTCTTCGCATTTAAGTTTATTTTGTAAGTGCATTTTTGTTTCTGTTTGTTTTATTCCACCAAATGAACTTACTATTAGTAGTAGTTAATTACTATATATAGTATACTAATAATATTTGTAGTTTTACATTTATTTATTTAAAATGAATCCTTTTGACAAAAAAAACAAACAAAGCACGTATTAACAGCTCAGAGAACCAGCTGAAGGCTGTAGAGCTTAATACCAGGTGAGCAGCAGATGGCTGTGGGGATTTCATGAAGCAGGTACAGGTCTGGACCTGATAACCCCGATTAACACCTGAGCTGAGGCACAGATGCACCGGCAGTCCAGGAGGCAGTTTCACCTGCCTTCTGCAGTAAATATTAAATAGTTAATATTTACTGCATTTGTAGACAAAAATGCACGAGATACAGATTTACATTAAAAAAATACCACAAAAGTATTGGTGTAATTATGACCTTCACAGCCTTCTGCGGTAAGCTGAAGCATCACGGGTATACCTTTAACAATAGCTTAGTTTGTTTTTCCTCTTCACTTTGGTGCATTAATGGCCATCATATTTGTGTTGCTTTGTACACAGAGAAAGCCAGAGTGTGCTCTGGAGTAATTAGAATAAAAATGTGCATGTCCAGTGATGTGAGATGGTTTGTAGGTAACTTAAAAAGACTTGGAGAACACCACCTTTAACTTACAAATAATGAACTAATATTCTGTATTTTTCAATTAACATTTTTTGCTGTCACTAAGTTTACATATCAAGGTTACAATTAAACATACAAATAATTAGCTGCTGATATTTTAACGCTTTTCTAGTGATGTTATTTGGACTCACCTGCAAGAGTGGGGTGGTGTCGTTGTCACCAGGTGCGGTTGTAAGGTGCGGATGGCTGGAACTAGAAAAGGTACTAGTTGTTTCTATGGCCCATTTGTAAAGGAACTATCCGTGATGACCACGTCGGTCACTATGCTGCTGCGGTTCTGGTTCACGCAGAGTCACCGAGGGCCTTTTATACAAGCTGGGTTTGGCGCGTGCCACTGTGGAACCACGGGGTGTGGCCTGTGGTAGCTCGAGGCCACTGAACGTGCGGAACCTTCTAATCGGTGACACCAGACTGAGGAGGAGGAGAAGCAGGTTTGGAGCGGCTTATGTTAACCCGCTGCTGGCACAGACTCGTGGGATAATCCACATTAACCAGCCAGTTTAGAGGTGAAATGGGAACAGGCAGACAGTGCCAAGCCGTTTTCAATAACAGGTGACATTTGAGTTAGTAACAAGGTAGCGGACGAGTGGTTTTTAAAGGGTTTTTCGACCTTACATTGAGTTGAAAGGCATTGTAAAAGCAGTTCGTTTGTAAAGACTCATTCATGAATTTCTTAACTCAGAGCATGTATCTAAGTAGAGATGGTAAACGAACTTATTACCCCTCCCGTAGTGGAAACCACATGAGACAACAATGCAGCATAATTCTTTTACAATATAGCATTTCTTTGAGGTCGGAAGGCTGAATGTGTCTTTTAAATGGTCTGGACTCGTTCGTCTATCTACCCCTCCCTGGTGGTCTAGTGGTTAGGATTCGGCGCTCTCACCGCCGCGGCCCAGGTTCGATTCCCGGTCAGGGAACACGATGTTTTGAGGTTAATCACAGCAAAAATTTCTGGCACAACTTCACCTGCTTCCAAGGTGCGTGGGGAGGATGAAAAAAATTACAATGCAGGGACTCCAGCAACACTTCAAGGGAAGAGGAACAACTTTATTGACTGACTGATGCATTTCGGCTTGTGGCCTTCAACAGGGTCACAGTAACACATAGTAGAAGTCTGCTTAAATAAAAGGCAGGAAACTGAAAAAAATTCAAATTAACCAATCACGTCTTCATAGATAAACCAGCTGACATATAACAGGTTGGTGTTGGTTAATTGGTTAAGCATCCCTGTAGGCCAACTGATTAGACTCAAATGTATCTGTGAAATTCCAGATGAATATAATAAGAGCGAAGACAAGATGTTGAACAAATTTAAAGAAAGAAAGTAGCCTACAAAAAGGACTGTTTAAGATCTGCAGAAGAGAACATGAATTCAATAAGCAGGGATTTCTATTTAGCAACTAAGAAATCTCCAAAACTTAAACCTAACCTTGTCTTTTGTACAACCTTTGCACCAAAAACCAGGAACATTAAAGAAATGATTTTAAAACACTGGCATATCCTTCAAAATGACCCAAACTTAATAGGTACCTTTAAAGAACCACCAATGATAACCTATAGGAGAGGAAGAAATATTAAAGATAGGCTCGTTAGAGCTTCCCAGGACCCTAATACTCCAGATAAAACCCTGATAAGCCATAACCTACAAGGTAATTTCAAGTGTGGGTCATGCATAAATTTTCAATATACCAAAAATGTTAAATAATTCAAAGAGCAAAGGGCAGGGATAGCTCAGTAGGTAGAGTGGTTGCCCCATGGTCGGAAGGTCGGGGGTTCGACTCCACTGAACGGCTACCCTGAGGTACCCCTGAGCAAGGTACCGTCCCTACACACTGCTCCCCGGGCGCTGCACTGGTGGCTGCCCACTGCTTCACTGGGTGAATGGGTTAAATGCAGAGGAGTAATTTCCCTACGGGGACTAACACATACACATTACATTACATTACCCTGCTGCCGCGTACAACTTATTCCGTATTAGCTCTTTTTCTCTC
>VUQP01015520.1:0-19989 GCA_015108555.1 Coptodon rendalli
TCCAAAAGTTGAATCTGTTCATCTGGACGTAGCGTTTTGTGGGAGAAACGTTTCGTCCAGATGAACAGATTCAACTTTTGGAGATTTACTTTCCTGGATGATTGAGAATGCATCAAGAAGTTAGTTTAATGATTAAACACAGTAGTGGTGCATAAACTCAGTGGGAGTGAAAAGAGTTGAGGTGAAGAACCACATGATGCTCAGTGCATCATGGGAAACTCCCCAGCAGCTTAAGGCTACAGCAGCGTAACTAAGGGAAGGTTAAGGGTCACCTGATCCAGCCGTAACTATAAGCTTGATCGAAGTTTTAAGACTAATCTTAAAAGTAGAGTGTGTGAACTTTTAGAAACTTTAAGAGTTTTAGAAACTGTAAGCCTGCAGTCTGAGAGCAGCTCTGTTAGGATTAATAAGGTTCTATCAGGCTTCAGGACCTTTTATGTGAGGAGGAGGATTTTAAATGATAAATTAAACAGGGAGCTGTCTTTCTACTCCTAGCTAGCACTCACTGCATCCAGCTTTTCATCTTTAAAAACCCCCCTGATAATAATGAATTACAATAGTCCAGCCTATTTTTTTCCAGAATCGGTGATTCTGGAAAATGAAGACGATGTTTTTAATTGTAGTAATATTGCACAAATGAATGAAGGCAGTCTCTTATATATGTTTAACGTGCATGCTGAAGGACATATCCTGATCAAAAATGACTTAAACTCCTCGTGGTGTTACTGGAGGCCAGAGTAATGCCATCTAAGGTAAATATCTGCTTAGACACTGGTTATATATTTGGCTTTTAAGAACCAAGCACAGTAACCACAGTTGTTACTGTATCTGAATGTATGCATGAGTGGTGGCATGTACAGGCTGTAATGATATGACGGATAATCGGGAAGCAGAACAGGCCACTTTAAAGTTGCTCTTATAGATGGTCACCAGTAGGTGTCGCTGCTGAACACTGAAAATGCCCCACTTTGCACCCTTTAATTCTGAGCAGCATTTTAACCTCAGGCCTTTGTCTTTCAGACTGGGAGTACAGCACAGGCTTCATCAGCGAAGACATGGTGAGGGAACACCTGCCGCCTCCCAGCAACGAGACTCTCATCCTGATGTGCGGACCTCCACCGATGATCCAGTTTGCCTGCAACCCTAACCTGGATAAAGTCGGCCATGCCGACAGCCGCAGGTTCACGTTTTAGACATCATCCATACAGGAGTCATCATTTGGATATTTAAGGGTATCCAGTTGTATCTTTTTTTTTCCCTTACCCTGAAAGCATTAAAGCTGTCATATCTACAGTGGGTATTGCACTATATTTAAATATGACATAATATGCGATGATATTTATCATGCAAGAGAATCACAGCTTGGACCAATTCTTGTATGTTTGGTAGGAAGTTGTGAATGTGTAGGGGGAAATGGGATGTGAAATAAGGATTTTATGACAGGATATGAAGTTTCCGGATGTTTGGCTTGAAAATGAGGCGCTTTCACTTTGGTTTTAATAGAAGACTCGAGGTTTACTGGCTGTTTTTTCTGAGTGCCTTAAACACCTGCAAAGATTTTATTTAATGCACGCCACAAGAATTGTGATCACTCGCTTCAATACAGAATCATTGATTATTCCGTTATGGCTGTTGGAACGTGTTACAAGTCTATACCTGTTGCTTATCTGTTGTCACGCAAGACGTGTCAGTATTTGATCTGTTGTGATTTGTCAAATGCATCGTGGTTACTGGTTTGTTTTCTGAAAGTGTGGAAAAAGTGGCTGCTTGTGTTTATGGATCATAAAGCAACAATGCTGTTGAACTATTGGTGTTTTGATCATCGTTTCTGAATCATGTTGGTCACAAGTGGATTTTAGCTTCTACCATGATTAAGTGAAGACACTTTCTGCAGGGAAAAAGAAATGCATTTATTAACAAAACATTTTAAAAACAGAATAAAACCACAATTGGTATGTATGAACAGAGATTTGTCCATTTTCTTTTAAGAACGAAGGAAAGATTGACTGCAGTCTGCATTGAGGCAGGGATTGAATGTTAATCGAGTTGAATATCCAGCCTTCCTGCGGGCTGCATTAAACTGTATCTGAAACAGAAGAGCTGGACACTGGCGCTGATTAGCTTAGACTGTAAACAAGAGGAAGCAGCTGGCTCCCCAACTCACATGATATCTTTATTTAAACTGTGCAAAAACAAAAACAAGCAGTAAATTAATTTTTTTTTAAAGAAAGTCCTTCTTTACTAAGCTAGTAGGCATGGGCATACACTGGCTAAAACATATTGGTCTCCAGGAACTATTCGAATAGTCTTTGATGCTTACTCACTTTATCTAAAGTCATCTTTGGCTTTCTGAATTTCTCCCATTTGACAGTAACATCTAATCTCTCAGTCATTAATGTTTTTAGGTGTGCTTCTTCCCCTTTTGGTTTAAATATTAGCTTCCACTGGGAAAATGAGGGGGAAAATATATATTAAGACTGAGAAGACCATTTGATATTAGTGTTTATTTGTTTGTTTTTTTAAAGACCATCCCTACTAGTTTAGTGGTGAACAGTGATTTCCTTGAGCCAGGTGTGCATGTTCCCCCGTTCCCAGTCTATATATCAAACAGGTTGTAGCATAACAGTGCCCTCACACTTCTCACTGATAGTGTAAGCACATAGCTTAACATCTATAGATACTAGTAGCTTTATCTGTTCTGTTGGGAGGTGGTGGTGGTGCTCACAGTAAAATGTTAACCCCAAAAAATAGCCCCAGCAGTGGTGCCCCAGAGAGCCTGGATACAAATCAGGATTTGTTTTTCTTCTGAAGAAAGTAATTTTTCAAAGAGAGCAGCCTTCAGCTTGCACAACACTCAACAGGGTCAAAATGCAATTCTGTGAGCACCACACACAAAAATGTTGCTCGCCCTGCCTCACTTGATTTCTGTGAGGCATCAATTTTAACATGTGGTCAAATAAAATCATAACCTTGAATGTAAGCACCTCTCACAAACAGAATCTGGGCACAGCTCAGGAAGAGACAGTGAACACAACTGAGGACAAGCCCTTTCAAATACGGGCTGAAACACACAGTTTAAAATCACCGAATACTGAAAAACAAAGGCATGAGTAACAAAATTCATAAAGAGGTATGTTAATTTGAGAACACTTTGCATTTTCAGTTCACATGTTACATTTTGGACAGCTTCAATAAATATAGATGTGTACATGTGAAAGATGGAAAAGTTGTTAGAGTCTGACATGTTCTCTTACAAAAGCTGATCGGCGGTGGAGGGAGATTGACCACAGGATGAAGTTGGCACAGTTCGTTCTTTTTCCATGAAGCTTGCGAAGCTCTGCAGCAATATCAGATGTTTGAGTTATTGTGCATGAGGGAATCATACGCTGGAGGGCACGCCGACACTTCCTGGAAAAACACGTCGTCCTTCAGCATGCTCTGAAACACAGAGGAGCACAGAACAGCGTTCAGTGTAGTCGATGGACAGCGTGTTCTGTGTGATCACACCGGAGCAGGTCAGCTTCTCACCGTCAGATTGTTGATTCCCTCAGAAAAGGCTCCTATCTGTCTGACGGCTCCTTCAGAGTCCTCCATCTGTGAAAAGTGACAATCAACTCAAATTCACTTAAAAACAAAACAAATTTATTGTGTTACAAATAAGTGTAACTGGGAGAGTGTGTACCTGTTCCAGGTGCTCAAGGTTATCCTCGTAGATCCGGGCGCTTGTCTGGAAGCTGCTGTTTTTTGGCATTTCCACATTCATGGGGCACACGTACTCCTCACCGTCGTCCTGACGTTTCTTCCTCAGAGTGCCAAAACCTCCAAACGACAAGCGCCTCGGCTGAAGGAGGATAAAGGACACAGTTAGCAGATGGCCAGCTCATAACTTGAGTGTTTGCTGTATTTACTACAAGCTTCATTCACCCACACATCACATTTAACATTCACACTCCAATAAATGCATCAGGGAGAACTCGGGGTTCAGCATCTTGCCCAAGTATACTTCAGCCTAGAGGAGCTGGGGACCGCCGACAAGCTCATTCATGTCCTGAGAAACAGCTACTTTATTTAAAAGTATTATTAGTGTTGGGAAACTCTACTGGGCTTAAAGCTTTGATATTTATGGGAACATAGCTTATTTACTTTCTCATTTAGATGCTTCTCTTTTAAAAGGTTTGCCGACCGTATGCAGGAGATTAATATAAAAGAGACTCTGGGAAAATGAAAGTACTGCTTATTTGATTTATGATCATGCTCTTAATTGCAAGTTTCACATCTTATATGAACATAAAAAAGACAAAGCATGTTATGCTTTAGGGCGTGGCTACTCTGTGATTGACAAGAGGCTACTGAGTGTGGAGTGGCTTCAGTTTCACAATCCATGCTTTAAATCCAGCCTGCTGCCCAAAGAGGTGAAAACACACAGAAGTTCAGATCTGTAAGAATTGAGAGGCTTTTTTTTTTTTGCTAGGTTTACTTTTTACTTTTGGTTTGCCAGTTTTGGTACCGCTGATCTGTTTAGAGTCTGCAAAAATGAAAAGTTCCTCTCTGTAGCAGGGAGGGTTTGTTGTGAAACAGCGTGCAGTTACCTTGACCTTGGCAGTTGCTGTGAGGACAGTGTAGTCTGGGTTTTCCAGACAGTCCTGTTTGAGCCGCTGCGCCTCGGAGCCAATGAGAATGTGGAAATGTGTGGCCAGGTGGCGTCTCAGCAGGGTTTTGTTGGGAGGAATGTTGAGCAGAAGGGCAAGTGCTTCCACATTGAATCGAGGCTCCAACACCTTCAGAACAGGCAGATGAAACATCGCGGTGCAAGGTCAAAAAAATAAAAATATGTATGACACAGAGCAGCAGAGGGGACTTAATCATTTATTAATGTGATTCCAGATGATTTGTTGTGAGCATGAAAAAAAAAGAGTCTTACATTTATTTACTGGCACCAGATATTTGTTAAAAGACAGAAGCTTAAAGTCAGAAATGTAGGCAGTTCACCGTGTGCTCTTTGCTAGTGAAGTAATAAACTCGACAGCCTGACATGGAAATGATTGCAGCTGCTTTACAGACAGTTCACCTCAATTATGTATTTCCCTGTCGTGAAGTCTTTCCCTTTGCTTTGAGTAGTCTTTTATAGGAATTATTTTCCGATGCAGTTATGCAAAGTATATCACAAGAAAGAATCCATTCTCCTGCAATGAAATGCTCAAACTAATGAGACTGAAGGCATCTAAACATTTATGACGTCCCTCTCAGCTGAGCTGTAACGTTTCCTTTTAGTTTGCCGGTTGTTAGACACTAGAAAGAAAATAGTTCCTACATGAAACTGCTCATACTTAGGTTTGTGGGTTCTTTTTCCCAGTAACCTTTTTATAACTGCTGCCAAGTTTCTTTGAATGCATTTTCTGCACACTGAGCACCAAAGCCGGCTCCATTTAGTGTGATTATATAAAAGAAATATGCGGCACCAGTGACTCAAGGAAAAATGATCTTAGGTGGAACAGCTTATTTAAACCTGATAAAGGCACTGCTTCTTCAGCTCTTTACAGTCTCTATTACACATTTTGTGACCTCTAATTTGCAGTTTCCACAGTTTATTCTGTCTCCTGTGTTTATTTTTGTGTATATAATGCTCACCATCAGCCCTCCGTGAACACCACTCCCCCTCAGGTTGGGAGCATATTCCGCCAGGTCCGCAGAGCGGAGCCACTCCATCACTCTGTGGTTGGTCCACTGTGAGATCTCTGCTGGTGTGACGTTGTTCTGGACGACAAGGAAATAAAATGAATAATTAAATTTTAAAAATGACGGGTTTAAAGCAAAAGAGAAGGGCGGGTTGGGACTTCTGTGTGATACCTCATCAGAGGGACGGCGTCTGAGACAGTTGGGGTCGTAAGAGTTGAGGCGGAGGACCTGGATGGCCCTCTTGATGCTGAGGTGATGGAGAACACTGCCAACCTTCAGAGACAGCAGGTCCTCCTGGGAAAACAACAAAGAGTTACCACCTACACACGTCACCTGTCGAATGACTTATTCACAAAAATCAGACAGAATATGAAAGAACAGCTATTTTTGAACTTTTTAATAAGAGTAAATCTAAAAGCTCTGGCGGAGCTCACCACTGTCATGTAGTGCAGCATGCGTCCATCAATTCGAGCCTCATCAAAGTGACTTTTGTACTGCGGGAGACCAATGTCATCCAGCCATCCTGAAAACAAACAGCCTGTTTGAATCAAAGCTAATGGAGATGATGCGTGCAGGCCATAAGACGACGGCACTCACTCGTCACCCAGTTGTGGTCTAGTTTGCCCTTCAGATCTTCTTCTGATCCGACAGCCTGCAGGGCCAGCTGCAGCTTCTTCCTGTGCAGAGGGTGCTTCACGCCCAGCTCCTGAAACATAGTGTGACGTTTATTCTGCCTGTTTTAGTGGAAATTTAGCAAATCGTGTAATTCACATGAAGTGGCATAATTACAGAATTGTTTCTTCATTTATTCTTTAGAATATATATAGGTTTATAAGCACTAAAAGTATAAAGATAAAAAAAAGAAGATATGAAGATGTATACATAGAAAACATATTTCTATTGCCATCACAGTTACCTTCTCTAAGTCATGCTGTGATGCTTGCAGTAACGTTTGTCCTGATTTGATCCAGCTTTGACCCTGCACAACATAAAACCCGAGGCCCTGCTCATGAAGCCACGCACAAACTTCCTCTTTGCTCCACCGTGAGAAAGGAAGATCAACAGCACTGAGAGGAGAGAGAACGAACATCGATAAGCAGCATTCTTAAAAGCCTCAAATGGGAAAAACACTTTATATGCAGCAGTTAATAATTAATAAAATAACGTTTTACTTAGGTTTATAATTAAGATGTTCTAAAACGGTTTTTGAACGCCTACATTTGTTTGGTGTCGCGTGACCAGCCGAGTCTGGGGCCGGCTGTAGCTCTGACTCCACCCCTTGTGAACTCCATCTCGGCTGCATCATCGAGGTTGAAGGAGGTAGAGTGGCTCCTCTTTAACCTGCATTGCAATTACATTAGAAATGATCAAAGATGCATTCCCTCCAGCTCAAACACAGACGACGCGTCGCTGAGTGTTACCTGCCAAAGAATCTCTTGAACCCTTTGGACTTCTTTTTGGTTTCGGGCGAGGACGTTGGAGGCGATTTATCGTGGGATTTCCGTGGAGGAGCACCGGCCAAGTCGAGGTGCTCTGTGCCTTTGTGCTCCGTCTCAGCTGTGAAAGTCAATTACACATGTGAGACCATACAAGCTGGAGCAAGCATGGATGACCCACCACCGTGAGCACAGAGATTCCAGAGATCTCTGGATTCAAACAGGACGAAAACAACAAACTGGAGAAGCATCACACATGCAAACATCTACTCATTTACAAATAAGTAATGCAAAAGAAATTTAACCTGGAAAAACACTAAAAACGGCATAATTGCAGATGGTTTAATGTCGTGGATAAAAGACAACTGGATGTTTTTGTGATATCTTTGATAGAAACATGTCAGAGTACGGTGCAACTAAATGGTTGAAAGAAGAAAAAAAAAAAAAGAAATACCAATAAAGAATAGCTTTTAATTAGTGGTTTCCAACTTTTCTTGCAGCTCAGTCTGGTTTTATCTCTTCAGATCTTTGAGATATAAATATTGAAACGGTGAAAAAGAAAACAATTATATTTATAAACTCATAAACTTAAGATGTCACGAACAACAGCTACAAAAAAGTTGGGAAACACTCATTTTTTAGGAGAGTGTTTCTATCAAAGACCAGCATGACAAGGATTCATGTAAGATGTGTCAGTGCTGGCTTCAGTGCATCCAGCCGTCTCACCCAGAGCTGCCATGCTGCAGGCCAAAAAGCCACTCTGCTTCACTGTACCTAACACAGGTGCACTGGCACTCCGGGTGCGATCTTCACAATTTACAGAGCCATGAAGGAAACATGAACATAAGTAATAAAATAAAAACACACACATAAACAAATACAGGAAAAAAAAAATCAAATGCCTTCTACAAGATGGCAAAGCTCACCGAGGTTCGGGGCGCTGCCCGTCTGCTTGCCTCCACGTAGTTTGAAGAAGCCCCGGCCAAATGAAGCGCGGGCTTTCTTGGTACCAAAATTCCCCTCGCTTGTGGCGTTTCCTTTAGTTGGAGAAGAGGAACTAGGTCCTGTTTTATTTAGGCCCTATGAGGAGGAAAAAAAACACATATATACAGAAGAATTAAAGTACAAATCACAGGAAAAAAAATCAGTTGCACTGTTTAACCACTAGGTGTCAGAGGAGGACAAGCTTACACAGAGGACCCTGTGACTGGCGCTAATCATTCATAACAAGGAGGATCTACTCTACTAATTAGTACAAAATGTTAAAAAAAAATTAAATAGTAATGAGTATTTTTGATATAACAATAGAATATATTATTATAGAAATAATAATTCTAATAAGTATAACAGTGTAATCAGCCAGAGCACATCAGAGTTAGCCTTGTCTTACTTGATCAGTGCTGCTGGTTCCAGCTGAGCTGCTTGGCTCTGGGACGTCTAAGGTACTGAAATCACAACAATGAGAATTCAGGCCTCAAGCACAGGCTAAAAAAATGGTTTAATAGTCTAGAAATGTTCTTAACATCAAGTAGAAGTAATATTACATAATTAAAATTAAAGTGTTAAAAAAATCAACCAAAAGAAATGAAAAAAATGAAATTTGTGAAGGTGTAATCAGTACAATGCATTAAATTACTATTCTGCTAACCAGCCATTAGCAGCAATTGTTTCACAGAGTTATTTAAATGCGATGTACCTAAAAATTGATCTGCTTAAAGCCTTTGCTCACTCAAAGTACACCCTCACAGGCGTTTTCACATCGGTTCCTTGATTAGACCTTCTATTTTGGCACAAATCTTCTCGACTCTACTCAGTCCTGCTGTAAACACTGTGTGGGACAAATTTCACCTTTATTTTTGTTACTGGTAGGGAAAGCTGTGTAGCCTCAGATTCCCAACACAGCCATAATAACCTTTCCTAACCTTAAAGGTCTAATCTCACTGAGGTCTAACGCAGGGATGAAAGAAATTGACTCAAATGACTGAATAATTTCAGCGACAACAGCAAACGCTATTAACTTTTTACACTTTGACGCTGCGTCCCTAAAAGCAAACAGCATCGCCAACACACCACCTTTAGACAACCTAAATTTATTCAAGCTGATGTTTCGCTGATTAGAGAAAGGTTAAAGTTCCCAGACTTCACCTAGAAGTAGACTGATATTTGTGCACAAAATGAAAATTACTTCATTTGACCCGTGAAACTAAATAAAGCAGAAAAAGAACGATGTCTTTTAATTACAGCAATCAGATGTGAAAGCTTGAGTTACCTTCTGGCTGCCTGAAGCTGTCGCTCTCTGTCCAGTTCGTTCATTTCAGAGAGCACCGCTATGCATGGAACAGACTGAGACAACAGATAAAAGCATGATGAAGCAAACACACTTTCCTAAAGCAGAGCATGCACCCACATCAACAAACAGAACAGCAAGAACCAAAGCTCTCAATTCCTGGCAGAAACAATTTCAGAGTAGGAGGCCAAAACTGAGTTTTTATAAAGGAAGTCCACAGTCTGGGGTTCATCCTGTGTCAGAACTGTTTTGATAGAGGTTGTGTTTACCTCGCCCAAGCTCCTTCCTGCCTCCCCCTCCAACTCCACAGTGACCTGATCAACCTCCATGGCTGCAGAGACCGAGGGATCATCTGGGATATCATGGTAGTCATCTTCATTCAGCTTCTCTGAGAGAGCACAGTCAGGGCAGTCAGCGGGGACACCATAAAGCACAAAACCACCAACATGAGTCTTACCTTTTCAAAGTTCATTGGCAGTGTTAAAAGCATTCCAACATTGTGGATAAAAGTACAAAGAACATGGGGGCTTTTAACAGTCAAACAGGCAGTATTGGGGTGCTTTTTGCACTTACTTGAGTTACAAATACTTTCACAGTGAGAGAAAATTTATTTGTAACGGCAACACAAAGTCCTGCAGCTCTATGAAAATAATCATGGATAGAAACAGAAAGGAAACTTTGTGAAGTACACCAGAGTTTTTTAGCAATTACTATTCAAAAGAGAAGATGCCTTTTTCTACCGTCAGCAGGTTTTGGGGGTCAGAGGGTAAAGAAGGGCACAAGTCTCTTAAAATGGAGAATTGGGTGTTTTACATTTGTTTTATGTTTATTTGGAACACTTTAAAAACCAAAAGGGGTTAAAAAATGTGTTTTAAATCCAGCTTTGACTCAGTGCAGAAGTAGTTTTAACAACAAAACTATAAATATCACTGTGAGTACATTTGAAATTTATGAGGTTAGATTTTCTGACCTTTGACCAGCTCCTGCACCTTTTTGCACTTTTTAAGGGACTCCTCCAGCTCTTTAATCCTTCGTTCCTGGAGACAGACACACATTATGTCATTGCAATGATGACTCGAGGTGAGTTAAAGCTGCTGCTGAGCTGCTGACGCACTGCACAGCACCTTCTCATCGTTCTCTGACGTCAGCGACTCTAAAACCCTCTTCATCTTCAACATTTCAGTATCTGGAGAAAGAAGAAGAAGAAAAAAGATGCTTTATACTTGTGAACATTTAAACATCAGCTCCTGCGGGCTCTGAAAGCAGCCAACAGAAACCAGAAATAATGAAGCCACTGGGGCACAGTGTACTGGTCAGAAGGGCTCTTGTTTCAGCTTGCAATGAACTCTTGATTTAGTTATCGCTACAGATTAACAAACACAGGGTCTGTGTCTGTTTTTTCAAGCAACACCACACAATTAAATGCACACCCCAACCACTTGATAATGTAATCCAAACCTAATGAACTCTTAAAAATGTGCACAGGCTGATATGTTGTATAATTTCTTGCATTCTTCACCACCAGCAGCCACACCAGCCTAGTGGGGCTGCTGACCCACAGACACAACCAACAGCAAAACAGGCAGATCTAGCAGCTCAAGAGTAAGATTATTCCCTCGGGCGAGGTTGTGTCAGATCTGGTTTGGAGGGCAAATGTTGGGCTGGCCAGAGGCACCACTTAAAATTACTGTATGTGAGACTTCTAGCCTGTGCTGTGCAAACAAACCATTTAAAACACCACTAATAACTTTTTAAGGTGAAACTCTGGTGTCTTCACTGTTTGTCCTACTGCCCTGAAGAGTTCAAGCTCTGTGTGTGAGCATCATTTACTCCACTTAAATGTCTCAACTTAAGAAAAGCCTGTTGCTCATCAAATCACCTTTGCCTCGAATGTTGTGCCAGCGAAGTCAGCAGCATGCACATTTACTCTCTGCAAGTTTCCCAATTGCACGTTAACTGAGTTCCTCATTTATTTTTCTAGCCTGCTTCATTTCTAACTTCTGATGGATTTGTTGTGCCTCTATGCTGAGATGGCTGAAGACAAAACAAAAGCCTTCCTGTCTTTAGATTTTACTGCACAGAACATGTTTAGAGGCAGGCCAGCATGACAGAAGCACAACATTCCTCCAACAGAGTGGATAAGATAAGGTCAATTGTGGGGGTGGAAGGAGTAAGATAGTGATGCGTTTGCTATGGATCGTACAGACAGACAGATAGGGAGTAAAAAAACAAAAATCAGGTTCAAATTACCTCAGACTGTCTGTGAAATGTAAGATACTTAAAAAAAAGTAATGGAGAAATCCAGACAAAAGCTGTGTGATATTTGTCTGGTAAGGCTTCTGAAGGTGGATGTAGTGTTGCTGGAATGGCAAATGTCTATTTTTCTAATCCTCAAGCCAATTTTGGAACTGAAGTGCATGAAATAGAACATGACAGTTATTAAAAACAGCTCCCACCTCTTTCTGCCCCCTCAGCTCTGTTGTGGCTCTCCACCTTCAGTCTGCCCTCATCCTTCAACCTCCTCAGCTCCAACTCTCGCTCCTCCAGCTGCCTCTGCAGAAGCTGCAGCTCCTCCTATAATGAGGGTTGACGAAGCCATAATAGCAGCATTTAATACTAGGAAGCAGAGAAAAGCATCTAATGCATTAAACAATCTGGAAAGAAAGGTATGCTTAAGTGGAATGCTTAAGTTAAACTATTAGAGGCACAGCAACTTTAGGGTGACTCTTAAGCAACAAATTGTTTCAAAAATGATGCCTGAGAGCTGCATGCAATTAAAATGTTATTTACCTTGCTATAGATCATAGGAGTGCATTCACTTTGATTAACAGGTGGGTGCCACTGGCTGTCTGCATAACATTGCTTCCAACAATATGAATCGCTGCTAGAGCTGGTTAGCAAGACTATTGTCTAACTAGACTTTAGAGGATATAGCGTCTCTGCATTGGTCCTGTGCACAGCCCACAGATAGCTTCACAGATCATCGTCTACATGCTGTATCCGTTTCCCATCACCAGGGGGCAGTGTCACAAATACATAGTGCGTGGGCTACTCTCACTTGTGCTACTGTTGGTCTTGCCAGCCACAAAGAAAAGAAAAGTTCTAACATACGAGGAGCTGAAGAAGAAGAAGAATAAACAAGAAAAGCTTTCTCTGCAGCCACTAATTCTGTATTCTTTTTTACCTTAGCGGGAGACTGTTTTAAGGTTGTCCTGTTTGTGGTGAACTGCGCTGTGACTTACCATGTACAGCATCATCCACATGAAGCTACATACTACTGGGTTATTTGAGGACTGCACAAAGCGTGTGTAGATAGTTTGCAAATCTCTTTGCGCAGGCAAATACCTCTGCAGAGACAACCACTGCGCCAGAAATTTGCATTTAGCTGATGACTTTAAACTCAATGTTCTCATCCAAGTGGGCTCCCATCTGGCTTCCAAAAATAAGGTCAGTCAGGTTGCTGACCTTGGTCTTCAAAAACCGTAGCTTACTAACCCGTTGAGTGAGGTCAGAGCGGCAAGTCCACCCTTTATCTACAGTCTATGTATAGACTAGACTAAAGTACTGATGAAGCCCCTTGAAAATACGTGTACACATTAATGTCATATGACTTGAGACAGTCTTGTTTTTCAACTATTGCCTCTATCAGATGAATATTTACATAAGCTCAATGATTTGGAAAATGACAACTAAATCCCTGCAAAATAAATGAAACTCTGACACGTTTCTCCATAGAAACGTGTCCAAATTCACATGCTCAGGTAAACTAAATGTTATATGTAGAATAAGTGGAGAGCTGCGTTACCAAAACACTGCAAACTGAACAACCTGTAACACACTGTGGCACAAGTGATGTGATTCAGTGCAAACTCAGGCTAATCAACAAATTGCATAACAGTCAGCATGCAGACTAGTATCTCACACAAAAACTACTAATTAAAAACTCAACTACTTTAATATAGAAAATTTACAAGGATGTGCAGATTTATAAATGGAGAAATACACCCCCCCACGCAAAAGAAAAAAAAAAAAAAAAAAAAAAAAAAAAAAAAAAAGGTCTGGAGATTAAACCTTCACCTCAAGTCCAGTGAACCGACCAGTGTTCCACTTTGGACACTTGACAGGTTGACAGATTAACATGTTGCAGAAAGATGTTAACATAACAGAAGAAAGGAAAAGTGGAAGCCGAATAGAAGAGGGGTGGAAAGGAAGAATAAGCAGAGAAAAATGTCACAGCGAAAGTCAGAAGGAGTTAAACATATAATGCGTTTCAAAAGATTAAAACTTATTCTCTGGTTATGGTCAATTACAAAGCCGTTTGCTGAATGGATGTGAACTACACTCACTTTGGTAGCTTTGAGTTTCTTCTCACACTGCACTCTTTCATTCTCTATATCAGTCACCCTGAACCGCAGGTCCGTCACTTCCTGGTACAAGCCCTGGGGAGGAAAACAGAACTCCCATTAACCGCTAAACTCTGATACAAACCTGAACTGGAGAGCTTCGTGGAGACTGCGTGGGAGAGATGTCTGTTTTTTTTTTCTTCCCTTCTTCAGCAGAAGGAACATTATTGCCAAAGGCATCAACATTATTTTCAGACTGATGTCTCTCAGGAGGGAATATGAGGAGCACAGACTACACATGGAGACAAATCCTAGACTTAAGGGAAGGGTCACGGTTAATTAATGTGAAACTCCTTTTATCCCAATCAGCAACAGTGTAGGAGGCCTGGGAAACTGACTTTAAATGCAATGGGTATTTACTTTTTTCATGATTGTAAACCCTTCATTCTTCAAGGAGGACTGTTTTTGGTACACAGAAAATATTTGATTACTTCTTCTTTATATCATCTTAATTTGTATTGAGAACAGGGTTTGGGATTTCAGAGAAAAGACGACTTTTAAACAGTCTCACTCAGCCTCAAGTATAACATCTTCATAATACAAGCGCAAAGCCTATTCGGACAAAGTAGAACCAAGTTTATTTTGTTGTACCCACAATTTACAGATGCCCCCTAAACATGCATCCACTTTTTGGCTCCCCCTTTTCTCTTACACCCCCAGATGCTTGGTTTGAGGTCTAGGTTTGGTTAAAGATTTGGTACTTTGCTGTGATGGTTAAACTTAAGGAATCCATTAATGTCATGAACTTCCTTTGAAAGACCTGAAACTGACAACCCGAAACTCGCTGCTGCAGTTCCTCAAGTCTCTACCAACGCACCTCCCAAATTTAAAGTGGATGCGATGAACAGCAAGGTGAGAGAGGAGATCATACAAACATAGTGATTTCTGTATTTGTGTCACAACTTCAAACAGTAAGATATTCTACATTTTGTGTGGCTATTGTTTTAGCATTTTCATCATGTTGATGTACAAGAAGGTTATTGGTTTTGGTAGCGTTTGCGTGCATACGTGTCATCATTTGGTTTGTAAACATGTTAGCTTAAAGACGTTTGAATGAATTGAAGGTCTTCTCACACTGCACTCTAATACCCATTATACATTACCTGCTGCAGCATAATGTTAGTGTAGTCAAAGCAAACATCTGTCATGCTACCCTTGTCTGATTGTTACTGTACTACAAACTTCTTAAAGTAGGCTCAAATGAATATATACAAAATACAATACCATTGCCTTAAAAGTAGATACTGCCCAGACAGTGAATTTTCTTGGGGGAGGTTTGCACACTCTCAGCACTTATTTGGAGTATGTGTTACTGTACTGTTCTCTGTTATTCTTGGCATATAGCGTCTGAAAGAATTAGCTGCTATTGGTTGCCGTTTACACTGTAACAAAAGGAGTGCACAGAAAATTAACTGGACTCATTTTGATTCTGGATATTTATAAGGAAAATGGGCCCAGCAAATATTGACTAATAGTGTTACAGAATATATCAATATAAATCTCTATATTTTTACTAATCATTTACACTCGCCTGGTGTTACGGAGCCCAAAGAAAAAGAAAAGGAGTTCCCCTTTAGATATGTTTTAATCAAATCATAATGCTTGACACAAACTTTTCTTGTTAGAAAGAATAGGTTTGTTTGATTTGATAATATGAAGTGAGATTTTGAATGTGTCAAAAAGCTGCTCAAGGTAACATGATAAGGTCATGAAAACTAGGACAGACAAGACGGCTAATCAGGGTTTTCATTTAAAGCTAAACGGCACCAAAATGGGGGGAAAATATTTATATCCTTTTACTGTGTGGAAAGTACACATAATATATCCCAGCTTCCGAGCACAGTGTATGGAAAGCTTTTTAGCCTGTGAGAGTGGAGAAAGGGGGTATGGGTGGGTGGGGGGGGATTCTGGCAGGAAACAGCTGCTGGAGCACAAGGACTGTTTAAATATCTTCTGTAACCCTTAAAGAAGTTCACGTTGCACCACATGACAGATCTCAGTCCAGCCGAGTGAGGCCGACCTTTGTGACTTTAAAACAATAAGTCGGTGGCTGCCAGGATTCAGAGTCGCACGGCACATTAGACGAGGTGCAGGTGCATCTGAGAATTAGAGTGCGTGCTTCTTTTTACAGCCTACATTTAGAGGAAGGTGCTCTACCTCATTGCCTCTGTGATCTCTCTCCACAGTAGATAGCTTCAGCTTCAGGCTGGACACCTCGGTCATAAGCTCCAGCTTTTGGGTCTCCAGTGCTGTCCGGTTCAAAAGCTCCTGTGGAGCAACATTCACATGCAGTAAAGGCTGCACTAACATATTACCAGGAAAGAAGAAAGTTTCAAAATGGGTGGTCTCGACTGTCTTAAACAACCGTTAACTGGCGTTCAATGCGAGTATAGAAAGAGCCCTTACCTGCTGAAGAAGCTGCTCAGTAGCATTGAGTTTCTCGCGATGTTGCTCAAGACAGCTGTCTAGATCTCGAATCTTTTCACCTTGCACCTCCACCTGGTCTGTTAAAACGCTTACCTAGACAATAGTGAAACATGTTTTATGACCTTTAAAGCACAGAGACATTAGTTTGACATTTTGGGGGATATGCTTTTGTACTTTCTTGCAGGGAGTTAGTGTGGTGGTCAACACTGTTCTCATGTGTCTCTGTGTGGAAAATATGTAACTACATCCAGCAGCCAGAGAGTTTCGCTCAACACCGAGGCTGGAAATTGGGGGGGGAACAGCTGGCTCTGTCTAAAAGGTAACCAAATCTGACTACTAACTGATAAATCACACAAAAAACAAAAGAAAACAACTATTTGTTCAATGAACTTGGCAATTTCTTTGACTCATAACTATCTGTCTGGCCAAGAAAAAGCTCTGAAATGTAATCGGCTCTAATATCAAATATCATCCATGGATGGATTTCAAGTGAGTCACAATCATGAGCACTTGATTAAGGCATTTTCAATTTAACACTTTCTGCCAAAGTAGCCTGTTGAACTTTCATGTCACATATTCGATCTTGATTTTGTTCTATGGACATCCCTCAAAGACACAGTGTCATTTTATTTGAGACCTCCTCTAGCATTAATGTAGTTGCCACAAAGTGTATTTTATGTAAACAGTCTCAAATGCCTGCACAGATTTGCCTAACAGTTAAAATAAAGGGTACAACTATTGGAGAAAAAAAATAGACATATTTGGGCCTGTACTAACAGAACCGAGCTTATGAATTCATAAAAAAAGCAATATTTAGTGCACATGCGGCGACACTGTGGCTTAAAATAAGTATGGAGAAATAAAAATTTGTTCCCTTCCACCAGATTTCTTCCAAATCTATTGTTTAATTTTGGCAATATGCTGCAAGCTTACAAAAAGAACTGAAAGCACGTCTTTCATCCCACTAATAACACAAGTGCTAATAGCCACAATAACACTTAATTGCACATTCAAGACAAATTGCTCGGCTGTTTTGCAGCCGTGGCAAAGAGCTTTGCTCACGCACCTGAAGAATAAGACACTCTTTGTCACTCTCAAGTCGTGACAGACGCTCTTGGTAGACTGCTTCGGAGCTGTGGACGTTGGTCTGAAATAAGAGATGATACAAGGGGATCTGTATTGTTTGAGCAAACAGCTGCATTTGCAATGCAAGATAAATAAGGCTTTAAGTTAATGTTTCTTTAAATATAAGAGCTCATAAAATCGGGAGAAGGTATATAAATTATGTTGAAATGTAGATCTGCCTGGGAGAAGCAAACTGAAATACACAGCCTTGAGCTACATGGATATCCTAATGGATAAACTACACACTGTTTTCTTGTATAAACATAACTCACGGTCACATGGTTTTCCCTTGAAGGAATGAACTGATATGCGTTTTAAGACTTTCAGGAAAATGTGACGGTCATCAGTGTTCTCACATGAAAGTGATTTCAGAATTGAATGAAAAGCAAACTTTTCTCAAATATCACAAATGGAGAGACGAGGGAGCGAAGGAAGAAAAACATGAGCCTCACACCGAGTCAGCATGAGTTTTTATGATGGAAACTATTTGCAGGGAGGCTCCTATAGAAACTCCATCATTCACACACCCTGTCAAAACATTACTTCTAGTATAAATAAAGTCACAGTAAAGGCAAAGGAGCACAATCAAGAGATGAAAAGCATAGAGGATAATTCATCCCAGGCTAAATCTGCGCTGTGCAAAGATACGAACCATGCACAAAGTTACAAGTTAGGGTTTTTTGTAATTTCTGCACACAAAATAAATAAATAAAATACATTTAAAAAAATCAAACAACGGCCTTTAGGTTTGCAGCGACTCTCTCTCTGCTCAGGGAAGCAAGAAAAGAAGAGCACATTTTCATTTCCTCATACTTATCCACATGTAATCCTCAGGTGAATCAACTGCATTTGATGCAAAACTAGGAGCAAATGGATCCAACAAGAAAGCAATAAACTCAAAATGACCTCAACAGGTTAAGTTGCAATTGAGACAGATGATGAAAAAGCCTCTTCAAGGGGCATATATAACCTTTATTGCTCCCAAATGTAACTGCAAGGTGTGACCAAAGATGTATGCCACCTCTCTAAAAGGTTGGATTTAAATTCAGCTCATTTCCACATCAAAGTAGACTCCTTGATCACTTTCAGCACGGATGCAGTCTTTTAAAACTCCTAATCTGAGCTCTTGCATATCCAGTGATGCAAGCTGGAACTTCAGAGATCAGGACAAAGTCACAGGAAGACAAACCTGGCTAGTAGGGCTTGTAGCGAACAAGAGATTGTAGTGGCCAAAAAAGGGAGTGGCCTCCCCTAGACTTACAGCAGAACTCTATATGTTGAAAAAAAAATAAAATAAAAAAAATAAAGCATGCCTTTGACCTGAGTCACGCCCTCTGATCTTTGACAGAGGCAGTGACCAACTACGTGTTAGTCTATGTATGGAACCAAAGATACGGCTTCCATCAGCAACCTCAATCTATGACATAACTTCATAAACTTCATAGAGCACCAAGGGGTCCACTCAGTGATCTAAAAACAGCAATCATGCTGACAGGGGTCCAGAGGTGTGCAAGTAGAGGTCTTCATTAGAAATTCACGACACTTTTCGATCACACTTCAACCTAAAAGACCAGACAAAGAAATCTAGAGAGAACCCTACACGGGGTCTTTTTACCATTCGTCCGTGCAGCCACTCCGCCAGACCCTCTGCAGTGGAATCAGGAATCTGACACCGCAGATTGTCCCTCTCATCATTATCCATCAGCTCCAGTGCTGCCCGCAAATCCTCCAGCAAGTGAAGGACCCGAAGGCCACCGAGGAAAGGTGATGTGGGAGACTGGCAGTCAAACAGCCCGTTGGAGTAGTCCATGGCCTTGGAGCCTGGCGAAGTGCAGGGGGAGGATTTAGATACATATAAAGGTTGCTTTGAAATCTACATTTGTCTTTGATCTGCAGGAGTGGTGGGATCATGATGAATAGCTTGTGCACTCATACTTTTATACAGCTGCATATTCCAATTATTTTTTTCAATCATTAAAAACTGCTGTTGCCTTTGTTACTGCATTGATTCCTATAAACAGTCACCAACATATCAGTCTGTAAAAACCAAATACATCAAACTAGATTACAGCATTTATATAGCTTGTTTTGAGGCTGATAACCTTTGTTACAGTATGTACAGTGCAAAATATTATTTAATATGAGTTATGTACTTTGCGTTTTGTTGCATTCAAAGTCAAAGTCAAAGTCAACTTTATTTGTCAATTCTGCCATATGTACAGGACATACAGAGAATAGAAATTTCGTTACTCTCAAACCCTAGAAGAAGTAGCAATGAACATTTAAATATAAGAGAGTGATTAAAAATGCAAGTAAAATAATTAAAAAGTAAAATTTGAATAAATACAGTACAAGCACAGCTATACAATATACAATATTCAGGTAACGGTAAATGACATTGAGTGTAGACCAGGCAGGGTAGTGCAAATAGGCAAATAGTGCAAATGGAGATTTGGTAATGTACGGTAGGAGGTAGTGTAACAACAAAGTCTTATGAGGTAATGGCAGTCCAATGCTCCACAAGGTGACTAATAACTGGTGCAGGCCAGTGAGTGAGTCAGAGAGTGTGTGTGTGTGTGTGTGTGTGTGTGTATGTGTGTGTGTGTGTGTGTGTGTGTGTGTGTGTGTGTGTGTG
>VUQP01015526.1:0-23632 GCA_015108555.1 Coptodon rendalli
TTTTGACTTGACCCGGCCGGACCAGTGTTGTTATTTTGGTTTTCCTCTTGTATCCATCCCCAATATTTTGAACTCGTAACAGAACCATCATGGAAGAACAGGCCCCTGCACGGTATGTACCACCGGCAGATAGAGGAGGTGGCTGATATCCAGAAATCCAGTGGCTGGACAAAGCTGGACTGAAAGACAACACGGAGGCACTAATCATGGCAGCACAGGAACAAGCACTGAGCACAAGATTCATAGAGGCTGGGGTCTATCACACCAGGCAAGACCCCAGGTGCAGGCTGTGTAAAGATGCCCCTGAGACAATCCAGCACATAACAGCAGGGTGCAAGATGCTAGCAGGCAGGGCATACATGGAACGCCATAACCAAGTGGCCTTAATAGTATACAGAAACATCTGTGCCGAGTATCACCTGGAAGTCCCGAGGTCAAAATGGGAGACGCCCCCAAGCCATTCTGCGTGTCTCTAGCAGCTGGTTCATTTGTGCTGCCAGGCGCTCGTGGAGTGCAGTCCAGCCTCGGTGGTGCTGTTCTCATATTGTTCCCCTGCCACTGAGAGTACGACTATACTAAATAAATACTAAAATATTTCCATTTCTTGTCCAAACTTGTTAAAGACCCTTCAACACGCAGTGAGACTTTAAAATCTAGTGTAGACTGTTTGTCACTCAGTGATGTTAAAGACTGGTTGTCTTCTGATTCGATTTTAAATCTACATGTGATTTTATCTCACACAACTAATCAACAGTCTGACTCCCTCATTGATTTATATTCAGCTTACACAAATTATCATTCCTATATTACTGTTTTTTTCAAATGGTATTAATGACCATTGTGTCTGTTAGACAGGTGAACCTTCAAAATATGAAACCCTAAATAACTCTGTAACCCTGCTGCCTTTCATTTATGGAACTGTGACTGGAATAGAATCTACATCATTACCAGTGTGGGACTAGCATGAATGGTTTTATAAGGCTTTTATCAAAATTATAGATAAAAATGATAAATTCTGCAACAGTCCTGAGTCCTCGGATGTCCAGTCTCCTTTGGGAAAGTGATGCTGTGTGGGCTGAGGCCAGGAGAACTACAGCTCAGGAATGGTTCAATCTCTTTAATGGAAAATTCCAAATTGGAATTTTAATGTTATTACAACAAAGTGGAAACATTGTTTCCAATAAACTGCACGTTCAAAGAAATGTTTCGGCTCGCTAACGTTTCTTCTTGTTGCATGTTGAAGCTCTACTGGGAACCTTGTTAAAATCCAACCATGCAAAATATGATTTTTTGCCATTTTTCAAGTCTGGTCTTAAACTTTTGATCGGGACAAAGCACCACATGCAGTGTTGTAAAGCATGATGCCACTGGACTCTGGAGTAGAGGAGATTTGTTTTCTGGAGAGATGAATCACACTTCTCTGCCTGGCAATCGGATGGATGAGCCTGGGTTTGGCGTTCCTAGGAGAACGGTACTTGTCTGACTGCATTTTGCCAAGTGGGAAGTTTGGTTGAGGGAGGATTATGTGTGTTTTGGGAGTTAGGCTCAGCCCCTTATTTCCAGTAAAAGGAACTGTTAACGCTTCAGCATACTAAGGCATTTTGGACAATTTCATGCTTTCATCTTTGTGGAAGCAGTTTGGGAATGGCATTCAAAATGACTGCAGACCAGTGCACAACGAAGTTCCATAAAGAGTTTGGAGTGGAGGAGGTTGACAGAGTCCTGACCTCAGCCCTAAGAAGGATGAATAAGAGTAGAGAGTGGAAGCCGGGCCTTCTCATCCAACACCTGTGTCTGACTTCAGGGGGTCAACATCATATTAAACTCTATAGATTAAGAATGAAATGCCTCTCAAGCTCATATGCACTTGCAGTGTAGTTTAGTTTAGTGCTTCCATGTGTGACTGGGTTCATGAGGTTTGTCATGCAAAGTGCTCTGAGCACTCAGAGCATGCTTTTCTACTCTAAGTACCAGTCCTACTAATTACACAAGAAATGGACTAAAAATCATTTGCAACTGGTTTGATGGAGTGATTAAACCGAGGAGGTCAGGCGAAGCTCCCAACAGTGAGCGTCTACAGCGAAGCTTCTGTCATGATCTACTGCTGCATTTCAGCCAGAGGCTTATCAAAGTTATGGAGTTATGAATGCAGAAAAGTGCTGTCAGATTTTGATGCACCATGCAATAGCTTCTTGAACACGTCTGATTGGACCTGGTTTATTTTTTGATATGATAGTGACCCCAAACACATTGCTACACTGCAATAAAGGCATGCCTGGAGATAAACACTCCGTGAACACAATCAGTCGTGGATTGGCTTCTCTAGAAATTATTTTCTATTTTTACAAAATGTGTTTGAGGTTTTTTGTTACTTTTGCCTGAGTTTAGAATATTGAGACAGTCTCTGCTGGTCAGGCCTCATTTTTATTTCAATGAGACTTCTTACCAACATAAATAAGGATGTATGTAGTTACATTTTGAGTAACATTTCAGATTTTAAAACAGTGGTTAACACATTTGCTTACACACATATCCCCTTTAGGGCAGCCGGTGCAAAACTGTCCTATCAAGTGTGCCGGGCTCTCCCTGTGTGACCCTGTGTGGTGAGGGAGCAGCTGACAGCAGCTCTGCTTCAGACTTAACTGGACTAACATTTCTGATGTGTCTGGATCTCCTGTGCTGTTGACTTTCTTTCATCTTGGAGGCTGTTCATCGGCACTTGGGTCCATTTTATTTGATTATTTGCAAATATGGCAGTTTTCTTGGGTTGTAATCGTTTTAAAGGGGCATTGAGCTGAAGGGGTTCATTTTTACTGGTGAGGAGCAAAGCAACTAAATTGAAAGAATATAATCTTTTATGAACTCCCTCGTTACTCTCCTAATTATTTCTATTGTACCCTTTTGTCTGCTGTTGCTGTTAATTCATCTTTTGTATTTTCTTATCTCCGTGGTTTGGATTTGTCGTCCCAAACTTCCATTTAGAGCCACAATGTATGAATTAATTAAAAAGGAGACTGTTTAGCTCAGAGTAAAGCTGCACAATGTAGTCCAAAGATTCATGTCATACTATTAATGAATGTCATTTGCAGCTCCGTGTTTGGCCCTTCATCATTAGAAGCGTCTGCCTTACTCCATATACAGTGTCCCATCCACACATATACAAACAGAGCAGGAGCGAGTGACAGGATGCAGCACCAAGGAGACTGGGCTGAAAGTCTTATTATATTATTAGTATGTTTAGACTTGATTAATTTCTTATACCAATATTTTCAAATTTAAGCAACAGAGCTAATTAGTTTGAGGAAACATCATACTTTGAGCTACATCGGACCCTTTCATTGTGTTCGCCACATTAGAAGGTCTTCCTGGCATTAAGCCCTGGGGGCAAACTTTTCCAGTGTGCATATGTGAGATTAGAACAGTGGAAGAAGCAGTAAACTACATTTGCATTGACAGCTTGTTGCATCTGCCCACAGGCAGCCAAGTTTGAGAGTTGTTGGAGGTTCAGTTTGGTTTGTGTATTTTCTGCCCTGGAAACATTTCCTTCTGAAAGCAGCGAGGAGCTTCCTGGCACTAGCCTACACTCACTGCCATCTGTGTCACAGTGTAGCTGTGTGACAGCTTCCTTTATCGCTCGTGTTGAGACTCTGTTCAAATAGCTTTATTCTCCTGTATTTGTATAATATTTGGGGTTTTAAATGAATCAGCTCTTCCTTCTGTTACATGTTTTTTAATATACTATAATTAGTTTTAAAAGTCTGCCTCACCCTCAGCTCTGCTGGGTCATCGCCTGTCGGCTGTTATTAGACGTACAATGAGTACCTGAAATAATTGCCGACGAGGAGCATCCCTGCATTTCTGAGAACCTGCTCACCTGTGTGAGTCACACACCTCTCCATGCACACACACACACACACACATACACACACACACACACACACACACACACACACACTGGCTCATGGGGAGGCTCATGCTGTGAAAATACAGCAGCACTGCTGTCATTATACCCATCTTTACATTGAACACACTAATAACTTTGCTTGCAGTCTCAGTCAAGTAGCTCTCACACAGGAAGTCAAAAGTGTGCATGAAAGCGCATTCATTGTGCCACAGCTCATTAACTCTGAAGTTTGGTGGAAAGGGGTCTGTCTGCCTTATTTATGTTAAAAACAGCACCTGTGCTCCCAGGAGTGTGTGTAGGTGGCCCCGAATCTGAGGCTGCTGAGTCTAATAATGAAGCAGTGGAGGGGATTTTAACGACTTCATTGTATTTCTCAGGTTTGTTAGGGACAAGTGTGTGTGTGTGTGTGTGTGTGTGTGTGTGCGCGTGCGTGTTAGTAGCATGAATTTCAAATACATCTCGAATAACAGTTGGTGAATGGGACACATGTGATCTCATCTGGGATGATTTCAAATGAGTACCAGCTGTGAGACTCTTACCAGCGTGGCATTGTTACTTTGTATCACACTGACAGAGATTCACTTTTCAAAATGTGTCTGGTACTGTATATTTTCTGCCCAATTTAGCATAATTAGTATGGATAATTACCAATAGAAACCTCTATAAACACAGATGGAGCTCTGTAAAGTTCGGCTGAGGTTCTATGATAAGCCCCTTTGATATGCAGCTATGAACTGGCCATTTGCCTTGAAAAGCTTATTTTTTAATCTATGTAATAATATGAGAGCAGTTTAAGTTCCTGCAAAATCAAGTTAACAGGTCGAAGGAGAATAAACTGTAGCAGTACAAAAGGAGGACAACAGCAACGGTCAAGAGGTGTGATTATGTGACGGTCAGTATGTGACCTATGCACTGATGTGCTTGTTTGCAGTCCTCAGTGAATATTGTGATGTTAATGATGCTATGCTGATTGGGCATTTTTTATGTTGTGCTTTTTCCTCAGTGGGGTCAATGCACTCGTTTTTCTGTCCAGAGTGGACACAGATCAGACGCCCTAACCACCTCGACTGCTTTTCACAGGAGGGAGCGGTACCTCCTGATCCCTCGGGAGCTTCTCTGACACTGAGCCCACCACTCTTTGGAGCAAACTCATTTCAGCTGCTTGTATCTGTGATCTTATTCTTTTCTTGGGTCACTACCCCGAGCTCACGACTATAGGTCGGGGTTAATCTACAGCTGGACTGGTCCATGAAAAACTTCACATTTTCACTCAGTTCTCTCTTGATTACAACTGTTCATTATAATTACTGCTCATACTGTACTGATTTACATTTCCAAACTCCACCTTTTCATCGTTCATGAACAGTCATGTTTTATTAATGTGCGAGATTGTGTGAGATAACAGATCCTAGCTGTTATCTAGGGAAATCGGAGGGTTTTATAACAAAACTAATCAAGTGCATCAAATGTTCCAAACTATGCTAAAACAACAGGATAACAATGTTTAACACGTATCTGTGCACGTTTCTTTATACCCTCGTGGCGGGGCGTGGTCTGTGGCGCCGCTGCGGGGAGGCTGACACGCTGCAGCGGCGTCAGCTCATCACACCTCCCTGCATTTAAGTCTGGACTGAGTCCTGAGTTTGTTGTTGTTGTGTATGTGTGGCTGGCAGCTGAAGAGCTGCAGCCGAGAGGGTTTGAAACAGCAGAGAGTGAAATGTGGTCGGGTCTGCCGTGCTGTTCTTGTATTATAAGCAGCTACAGATGTGACTTTCATTCAGTTTGTTATTAATGTTATCATTTAAAGTTACCGTCTGCAAGAGGATGGATCGACAGCAAGAGCAACTATGGAGACTGTTTCTCATCCCACTGGTGAGCACTGGTTTAAAATGATGACATCAGGGGCCAGAGAGGCTTCGACAGTCTAGACATGTTTTAGGTTTACCATTAAATGAATGACATCAAATTTACATGTAGGTCAATGTAAATGGATTCAAAGTGTTGTTTATTAAAAAGTGGAACATTGTGTGATGGTTTCATAACCAAATTAGTTATCAGTCAAATTTTCAATAGTTCCCGCTTTATCTGATTTGTTGTACGAGGAGCTAACCTCAGCATCACTCTATCCTAATGCGGTTTTTGCTGCACAAGGTTCAGGTGGGCTGGGCTTTTTGGTCTTTCAAGTCAGCAGGTAGATATGCAAGGAAAATGAGATCATGCAAAATGAGACACTGTTTCCTGGAGTGAAGTCAGTTTTGACACAGCTAGCTTAACTAATTAACTGTCAGCTGGCAGGTGTTTGGCTTTACACTTACTGTCCAAAACCTTCTGCCTATGCAGCGGTGAAGGGATGTCCTTCAACATGACAAAAGTCAGCGTGAAGCATCCCTGCATGTGTCTCATGAAGCTTCTTGAGCTCACACTACGTTTTTGTGCTGTAGACCAAAGTAGCAGCAATCCTTTCACTCACCTGAGAGAATTTATTTAGTATCCATTTATGAACAAGTCCTCATCAACACAGTGAGTGAGATTGTTATAACAGCACAGAAACCATATTGTTAATTTGCATTGAGGTTAATTGATATTTCTGTGTTCGTGTGGTATTTATGGAGCAGCCTCTTGCAATCAAACCATTCACTGCAAGCTGATCAGAACTGGTTCAGAAGCACATTTCCTTCTGACACACAAATGAATGCAGCACATTAAAAGCATATCTGTGGTAGCTTTTATCCCTGCTGAGTTATCAAGTACTCTTCATATTGCAGGCAAAGCGACAAACACTAAATATTTTAAGAGCTCATGTCAAAAGTGGCCAGGAAACCGAATGTGAAATCTTTGCTAGCTCCAGACTTGCAATGAAAAAGGTTCATGTGTGAATGAAAACAGATGTATGCATGCCAGTAGAAAAATAATGACTGACTTCAATCCAGACTCTAACAATCTAAAAATTCTCAACAGCAAAAAACAAATAAACAGCTTTCACATGTAACTTTAAGGCTCCATTGCCTCACAGCAAGAAGGGTTTGAGTTTGATTCCACCGTCAGGCCGGGGTCTTTCTGTGTGGATATTGTCTTTTGGAAAGACAGTTATGTTGTTGAGTAAAGGTTTAGTGGACGAGGAAACTGTCAGCGTAGAGTTGGACCCAGAAGAACAGGGTTTGAGTCCCATGTGCAGCTGTTTTAAGCCACATTAATTTGTTGCCTAAGCCTAACAAAACAACCAGTAGTAACTGTGAGTTAAAAGAAAATGTATGCACATAATGATATCTTGATCATTCAGCAGTCATCCACTGTCTTTGCATCCTAAAGTTAAGAATTATGACTATATAAAAATGTCAGTCAGTCAGTAGATTTGATTTCACGACTTTAAACTGATGACTTTATACTCAATGACTGATTTTGTAATCGTATCACCAGACCTGTGGCCGTATGTTCTGGACACTCGGGTAATGAGAGAGGCTGAGCTGTCAACTGATCACCACCTGATGGTGAGTTAGATCAGGTGGCGGGGGAGGATGCTGGACAGACAAATAGTGAGGATGCGCTGGGAACGCCTGGCAGAGGCCCCAGTCTGTAAGACCTTCAACACACACCTCCAACAGAGCTACAACAGCATTCCAAGGGAGACTGGGAACATTGAGTCCGAATGGACTATGTTCAGCACTCCCACTCCTGAAGCTGCTGCACTGAGCTGCAAGGTGGTTGGTGCCTGTCGTGGTGCTAACCCCCTAGCCCCACAGTGCGTGTGGAGCGCTGCTGACTTCGACTGAGAACATCGTCGGGAGGTGGAAGGAATACTTCGAGGACTTCCTTAATCCCACTGGCACGTCTTCCATGGAGGAGGCAGTTTCTGGGGATGAGGGGGACACACCTCCACAATGTTGCGTGGAGATCAGGGGCGGTACCTCTGGATTGGCAGACCGGGGTGTTGGTTCCCATTTTTCAGAAGGGGGACTGGGGGGTGTGTTCCAACTATAGGAGGATCACACTCCTCAGTCTCCCTGGGAAAGTCTATCCTAGGGTTCTGGAAAGGAGAATTCATCCATTCGTCAAACCTCGGATACAGGAGGAACAATGCCGTTTTCGTCCTGGTTGTGGAACACTGGACCAGCTCTTTACCCACTTGATGATATTTGAGGGTGCATGGGAGTTTGCCCAACCAGTCTACATGTGCTTTGTGGACTTGGAGAAGGAACTCGACCGTGTCCCTCAGAGTGTGCTATGGGAGGTGCTTTGGGAGTATGGGGTGTCTGGCCCATTGCTACGGGCTGTTTGATCCTTATACAGCTGTTGTAAGAGCTTGGTCCGCATTGCCGGCAATAAGTCGGACTCGTTTGGGTGATGGGCTCCGCCAGGGCTGCCCTTTGTCACAGATTCTGTTCGGAATCTTTATGGACAGAATTTCTAGGCGGAGCCAAGTGGAGGAAGGCTTTCACTTCGGTGGTCTCAGGATCTCACCTCTGATTTTCGCAGATGATGTGGTTCTGTTGGCTACATTGGGTGATGGCCTCCAACTTGCACTGAAATGGTTCGCAGCCGAGTGTGAAGCGGTGGGAATGAGAATCAGCGCCTCCAAATCTGAGGCCATGAAAAGAGTAGAGTGCCAGGGACGAGCTCCTGCCCTGAGTGGAGGAGTTTTAGTATCTCGGGGTCTTGTTCAGGAGTGACGGGAGAAGGGAGCGGGAGATCGACGGATCACTGCGGCCGCTGTGCCGGTCTGTCGTAGTGAAGAGAGAGCTGAGTGTAAAAGCGAAGCTCTCAATTTACTGATCGATCTACGTCCCTGCGAGCTGTGGGATCTTTATGTGCTGAGAACATCAATATTGTTATAGTTTCCCATTTTTTGCACAAAAAACTTTGGCACATATAGATCGTTGGAGAAAGAGTAAGCTGCTTATTTACACAGTGCTTACTAATGAGCATACTAGTGGCTAACTTACAAATGTCGACACACCCACAGTGTCAGGGGAAAGAGGTGTGGGTATTTACCACACTGTTTCTCAGCAATTTCTTCTTTTGCACAAAGGAACACTAAACTGTGAAAACACCAGGATGGCACATTTCATTATTGTTAAACTTTTCTTTATTAGAACACTGTACATATAGAAATACTTCATGTGAGAATGTGTTAGACATAATTGTGAGAAGAAGGTCAGATGTGTACACGGCTTTGCTCCAAGAGTGTTTCATTAATAATTGCAGCCCGTCTGTTGGATCTATTTCCTCCTGTTTTCTTCTTCCTGAGCTGCCTGAAGATCTTATTGATCTAAACTTTGCACAGCAATTATCAAAATACTGGGGAGCAGCAAAGTAGACACTTTCCTATTTCTTGCTATGAACACTTTTGTACTCTTGTAAGTTGCATTTGCTTTTGCCTGTGCACACGACACAGGCACTTGGAGTAGCAGGAACAACATATACCAAACAGTTTATATAAAATATTTTTAAAGGCAGTTTTGAATAAGCATACATTTATTTGCATAAGTTTAGTTGCTTCACTCAGAGCGTCAGTTGGTTTTGTTGTAATTGCCACTTACACTAATGGTATAAGTTGGTAGAGGGAATGTATTTTGTGTACTGCTCCAATTATACTGACCATTGCAGTAAATGAATACATTTTTATTACTGTTTGTGTATAATTGTGAATAAAACTCCAGACATTTGCAAACTTATATAATTCCAATGACGAGAGGAAGTAAATGCAGCTCCTATCCTGACCCCGTGTGCCATTTTTACCAGTAAAGGTACCAACTAAGTGAACACCAGCCTCCAGGAGTTATTGAGCTGATTCACTGCTTTTTATCACCCGTTTTCAATATGGAGGTGTTTAATCCCCTCTGAGGATGCCTTCAGTGAATATTCTCCAAAAATACTGCCCCCCTTCAAAATTTGTATGTCTAAAATATAGTTACAGACATTTATATCTTACATTTTAATAAGGTACAAACAGTGCTGGGTGCCAGGTAGTCCTGGGCTTATCCACTCGTACCAGGGGGGCAGCCTCTAGCAGGGTCAGCTGGCCCTTGTCTCTGGTCCTCTGGGACTCTCACCCTTTGGCTTCCACCCTTCAGTCCTCTTTGGGTCTTTGGATGGTGCCGTTGTCCTGGTCCCATCTCTGTCTGCCTCCAGGGCTCTGGGCGGCATCGCTGCAGCTTCCCACCATCATTACCAAATACATATGTGACAAAGACACAGGCACTCATACACACTATAAGAAGATTGTTGATTCATGTATCTGTGTATTTTCTTATCTTTTGTTCTCCAGGCGCAGCAGTCAGTGTAAGTCAGTCGGTGATACATTGTGCATTTCTATTTGTTTTCTAACATGTAACTGTGCAGAATAATAAATGCACATTTTTAATTTGATGGCAGGAACAATTTTCAGAATTTGGAACAGGGGCACGCTTCACACTGTGTTGCATCACCTCTTATTTCAACATCAGTCCAAGTATGCGAGAACTGAGGAAACAAACTGCTGTACTTTTGAGCGTCCAGTGGTTTCCCACTGATGCCTGATATCAGAGTTCAGCTGCAGTTCGCAGCCTCATTTGTTGTTTCGTAATACACCCATTTTTTTCAGTGCGCCACAGGTCTGGAAAGCAGTACACAATGTCATTTGCAATGGTTTTTCTGAAATAAGAAATCCAGTATAGAGTCCCTCTGTAGTGCTCCCTCAAGGCCTGAAGATTGTAGCCATCTGTGCTGCTGATGCAGGGCCTCACAGAGGGCTGAGCCCCTCCATCCTCATGCCTGAAAGACTTTCTGCTCTTTTATACACAAACTTGTCACTAATTGACCTAATTGGTTATCAGTCTTCCAACAGCTATTTGTTTCAACATTACTCAAATGTTACACTTTTGTTGCCAGTGTCCAAACATATAAATAAACTTCAAAATGCTAATAAGAAAACATGGAGAGATAAGGAAAGCCTGTGTGTAAAATCTGTTGAACACTAGTGCCAGTTCATTGCTAAACAGAGTGACTGAAAGCTTTCATCCTTCTCTGAGGAGCACATCCTGTGGACAGAACTGATCCAACTACCACTTCAGTGAGTTTGTATGTACTCACTGTTTCTGAGAATCTCCAGCCTACTGTTCCTTCCCGAACATCAACTTCCAAACAGCGACACAGTGCACCATGCCACACTGCAAAACTGGTAAAGCTCTTCCCTGAAGCTGAGAACGCTGAGATAATCAAAGAGTCCTCGTCTGGACCCAACTGGGAATCGCTTGAACAACAAAGTTATAAGAGAGAACCACACCAGTATGAGAACGTTCTTCCAAACACTCTTAATTTGTTTGTTTTTTTTAAGCTGTAACAATCAATAACTGTCATTAAACATTTTCATAAAACAAACAAACACTATAGTCACGACTAATCAGCTTTGATCGGTGTGTTTTTCTGGAACAGTTCTCTGTTCAGACCTGATCTTTCTTCACACTGTGAGAGATGAATCGACCTTGTGTGGTTGGGCACAGACAGAGATTGATGCCATGCTGTACATCCTGCCTGTAATCCGTCGCTCATCTTGATCAATACTAAAACTGTGACTGAACTTTGTCCTTGTTAGCCAAAGGAAAGAAGACAGAGATCAAAGGTACAGAAGCATAAACAGCTCAATAATCAAACAAAAAGCCTGTTCTCTCTCACATCGAGACTCCGCTCCGCTACGAGTGGAGAGCGTCTCTCACTCAGAGAACCAAGGTTACAATGTAACCGTACTGTAACGACTTGACTGAAACTTTCACTTAAGACGTCCAGATGTGTGCCGTCCTTTCTAGCCTCATCCCATTTCCTTACGAGGCATTTATCCAGGCATGTAGCAGTAAAGACTGACTCACTGCACAGTGTGTTAGTGCTGCCCAGCTCTGTTTGATCCTCTGGGGATATCAGTTTAATGCAGATGTACCTTTAAGGTTGAGAAGTGAAGCCATTTTACAACAAAAAGTAGCAATATATTGACTTTTATTATTAAATTATACATCTATACAATAGATTCTTAATAAAACCGCAGCTATACAAATCATTAAGAAGTGAGCACATGATATTACCCATTGCAGTGTAACTGAAACTCTCTGAGAGGTATGTATTCATTCACAAATATGGGAATCATCTTCAGGCATATTTGGAGGACATGCACAGAGAGGGTACACGGGCTCAGCCACACCGCTGTCCTTCATCACGTTCAGTCATCTTTAGCTGTTGCAGCTGGAGCTCCAGTCTTTGTATTCATCAGTGCATTGGTCCAAACATTTTTACGTGAGGGAAATCTCACTGCTTTGTTTTTTAAACATTTTATTCTGACATTTAGATCCCAGGAGAATGAACACTTGAGTTCATGACAAGATGCTAAATAAACGGCCGTGTTTCTGTCAGCTTTTCTTTGGACTTAACCTTTACTTTTAGCCCGTTAAGTTCAAAGCATAACTGATGGTGACAAAGACAGGTATGCAGCCAGAGAGCAGCTGAGCCCAGCGGATAATGAGATCAGTATGATAATGCAGAACTGGGCTCAAAAGGCTGCTTTTGAAATTTAGATATCGTGATTTGTTTTCTCTGGCATCACCTTCGTGCCCACTAGAAGCAAGGATCTAAAAAAGCAAAGTAGTCTCCATTTTCATCCATCCTTTAATTTGCCTTTTTCACATTTCCATTTGAGACAGAAACGTACCACTTCACTCCCAGTAAATCTGAAAATAAATTAATTCCATCCGGTATGATATCGGCCGTCTTCTTTTATGCAAAAAGCTCTAAGCACTGCCGGTTAGTGCTCTAAAATACAAGCCAGACTAAACTTCTGCTCTACGGGTTTGGTGCTCCACAAGTAAATGCTGCTATGAAAAAATTCCCAGACAATTCCCAGCAAAATTCGGACGTCCTCCTCCACGGGACGAAACCTCGCAAACGTGCTGCTGTGATTTTAATCTCAGTTACTGTGACTTCTGTAAACCCGAAACTTGTCGTATGAAGCAAACTGATGTTAGAGAACACAAGCTCGCAGGGTTGGAGGCTGTAACTGCTGCTTCATGGACCCTCTGCTTGATAATTATACCCTTTAGTCTTGGCATAAATAACTGCTTTAAATAATACATTTCTCTCAGTTATTTTCTTATTTCTGCTACTTTTATGACACAATTCACACCTTTTTTACATATTGCATCTCCTTCATTATGAACACAAACACCTGCAACACTCGCTGTTGACAGTTACTGAGTCGGGGCCTCATTTATCAGCTGTTCATACACACATTTTTCTGCTCGTTAATATCAAGTTTATAAGTTTTATTGTTGTCACATGAAAGTAGCGACGTTAGATAAAGAACCGAGCCAAGCGTTCATTTATCCACATAACATGTAGCGTGGTCATGCTGTGGTCAGGTTTATTTAAAAGACTGTGACGAGATGTTCACTGGTCCCAGCAGGGGGCTGGTCCTCGGGGCCTGGCTGCAGAGAGAGACTAGAGGACTGAAGTCGAGTCAAACAGAGAATAAAACAGGGCACGCTTTACAGTGTGATTGATTGCTGGGCTATCAGTGCTCAGCATGAGGCTGTCCAAAAGGATGCCACGGTGGCTACATCCATCCCTTACACATGTGACACGTCTGTGTGAGAAGTAGGACGGCTGTGAGCACAGCAGCCTCACACGCTGGTCACACCTTTGTTTGTGAAAGTGGGTTAAAGGAGCTCGAGCAGCTCGTCTGAGACAGAGCGGAGAAGCTGATATGAATCTGGGAATGATGACAACAGAACACAAACAGCGATTATTGTGGTCACTTACTTCACCCAGAAACCCCAAAATATGTGGGTGTGTGGACCCCTGTCCACTGTGCTGTGGGCACACTATCAGTTTTTTGATCATGGTCATTATTATTATTATTTTGGTTCTGCAGACTTTGATAAATGAGGCCCTCGCATCAACAAAGACTCTAAATCTATGGGACTGTTCGTCTGTCAGTTTCCACGCTGCTATCGACAGTGTAGTGGTAAACAGCCTGGTGAAAGCAATGTTAGCGATGGTCACCCATCACCAACGGCTGCGCTCTGGAGACGATGAAATTCTATGAAATTCCCATTTTCTTCTGTTTCCTGCAGCGTTGCTCGGAATGACAATAAGCTCTTTTCTAGGGAAATGTGCCTGCGTCTGTGAGGGTCACACCAAGAACTTCAAATCAAAACAAATATGCAAATTAGGCACTCATACAGTGTAGGCAGTATTGTCCCTTTGCTTCTGCGACATTCACCCCCAGTGGAAAAACAAATAGAGAGCAGCGGATGGATGCATATCTTACAGGCCTTGCCTACATTTCCTGACTAACAAATACAATTTAGTGAGTCCCACTGAAATGTGGAAATATTGTTGTGCACATTCAGGACAGTCGGCAGCTTCTGCGCTCGCCGCGCTCGTCCACGCCCCCACTTTCACCCCTCGGAACGATCGACTTTTGCTTTACACATTTCGCAATGACGGAAACCACGGCAGCTTGATTCTGACAATTTCACCAACATCAAATACACTAAGAGCTGCAAAGATTCAGCCACTTGCTTTTACAGGAGCATTGAGAGTGGATTGGAGTCTGCTGACTTTTGCAGTGTCCCTGGGGAACTTCCAGGGCGGAGAAATGCAGTGTTGTAGGAAATCCTGCGGCAGCACGTCCACCTGTGAGTCCTTTAGAAGAAAGAGGTAAGTTTGTGACATCGGCTGCACGCTGCAGTCAGATGTAGTACTCCTTCACGCTGTCTCTGACTGGGTTGTGGAGGTGCAGCTCAGTCCTGTAGTCTGTGTACATGCTGTGTCTGTGCTCCTCTTTGATGCTGCCGCTGCTCCTCTGGGCCCGCCGCTGCTGGTAGACCAGGCGGATCACCACAGCCAGTGCGCACACGGTTATGAAGACCACTGCAGTGACCACACCTGGAAACGACGCAGGGAAGGGACGTTAGATGATGGCCGTGTTGGTGGCCTCAGATTTAAGCAGTGTAGGAGTGTTAGCAGGATTCACGTGTTTAGTCCTGCACACATGTGGACAGAGGAACACGGCGCGGCCACCTTAAAGGAGGGATTACTGCACGTTTGGTCTCTGATTGAATGATTTCTTTGAACAGTTCCTTTCAAGGATAACTGAACAGCATTAACATTTAATGACTTTAAAGTATTGAGAGCACAAGATTCTCTCTACACAGGAGTATACGTAGATATTTGAATAAGTGATGCTGAAGGTTCCAGTGTGTGAAGGCCAAGGTCTAATGACTCGTTAGTGATCTGGACTGACTATTGTACAGCTGGTAGTTTGTCTATGTTTATCATGGCAGCATGAAAAGGATTAGTTTGACATTGGATTGATCCCAAAGGTAACTGAGTGAATACATAAGGACAAAGGCTGTTTCTTCAGATTCCTTCTGTTTCTTCAGTTTCCAGCATCATTAGTTAAAACGACTTCACACAAGTACACCGTATGTGGATGTGTCCCCACAGGTCTGGGAGAAGACACAAACTGGTTAGAATATTCAAGAGCAACCAAAGAACCACTAAGACTGCCAAGGACTGCTGGAACAGCATCCCTGTTTCACACTGCGATGGACCAAGAGGGCGCTGACAGAGAGGGAAGCCTGCTCCAAAACCAACAACTTTGAATCTGACTGGAATTTCCAGCTGCCCACACGGACCAGTCACAAGCCTTCTGGAGCCAAACAAGATCAAGATGATCATTTTCATACGTAATGACACTGTACCAACTGTCAAGTCCAACAGCGTGATGCTGATACATCACGCTGTTGGACTGCTTTGCTACCACTGGTACAAAGTGGTGGGACTAACTAACCCACCTCAAACCAGCTAGTTACTGTAGGCCTTCCCAAACCCTGCCTGTGACCTCGTCTTGTGCTTAAAACCAAGACAATAGAAATAAGAAGAATGGTTAAATGTCACACTGATCCCGGGAGCTTGTTGATGGTTAATCTAAGCTAACGCTACCTTACAAATGGATATATGTATATATGTGAGCCTGTATGTATCGTCTGCATATAAACAGACTGTGTGGATAAAAAAAAACAGTCAAACCTATATAATCATGTCACCTATGGAAAACATAAAGCGTCAAATTACCACGACATTCATCCCCAGGATGAGTGGACGGAAACTTCTGACCAAAGCTATTGTCTCTATTTCTCAGCAAGTTTGGTAAAAATGATCCAGACAAATTTAACAAGCGATGGTGAAGAAGCGGTCTAATGTACTTTCCCTAAAACTGTAAAATATGCTTCAGTTGAGTCCACCTGGTCTGACAATGAGTTTGTCATGAAGAGATTTGAAAACTGGTCACTCCTGCACACATTTTGTGAGTGAAATTTTAAATGAATGAATTTAACTTTTTATAATTTTAATAAGTAGCCAGCAGCTTCATTCAGTATTAGAAACCCCTTTGTGCCTTTGAAATGAGAATCAAATGAGACTGCCGTCCTCCTGTGACAAACATCATTGATTAGACATGATTTACAAAGATAATTAAAGAAAACAGGATGCATCACAATTTAATCTGCAGCCACAACAAACAGATGATGTCGAATCTCCAAAGAGCTAAACTAAAAGAAACATTTAAAGTTGAATGAAATAAATGTTCTTAACAAACAAAGCTATCGTATCATTTATTGACTGGAGCTGACTTTACCTTGATATAATCCTCTGACTGTGATTGAATAATGTGATTTTATTGAGAAATGTTTGTCTTCTTGTCAGGAGCCTGATGAAACTGCAGCCCTGTCATGTGTCTGTGGTGAATCTGAGGGATCAGTAACACCTTGGAGTCCCTGATGGTTGCCTGGAAACTGGTCTGAGCCAAGAAACTGTCTCACGTTCACCCCGGGAGACAGCTCCCTTCACTCTTTGTTGGTTGTGATTTCACAAAAAACAGGTTAATTAACAACATTTAAATGAAACTGTCCTTATTCCAGCCTTTATGTTGAGCTGGACTGTGTTCTGTCTTCATATTTACCTTACAGACAGCAGAACAGATGCATATGAAGACAGAGGTGTTATCTGAAACAGCGCCTCAGAGAGTGAACACTGTGATCCTGCTAATTACTTAAAGATAATCACAGTTATAGGGCCTCTGATAGGCTTTATAAGTAATATCATCTGGGGACATGTAGATATAGATTTAAATGCTTTCATGTTCAGAAAGCACACATTACAGCATCAAGTTTCATTTCAAATAAAAAGAAGGTTTAAGACACGATCATGACAATAAGTTCGAGCTGCGGCGAGTTATCGAGAGATAAGGAAACGGCATTAAGACGGAGCCAAATGGAGAGAATGACAAATGACAAACAGCTGGGACTCATTTTCAATTAAGCAAAGGAAAAACAGGAGCACAGCACAGACCTGCTATTACAGCCAAATCCTTCTGGGTGCTGCCGGCACGCTGCTCTTTGTCTTTATTTGCATTTACAGCCTGATCTGCAGAGCAGAAACAAAGAGAAACATCATTTTCATACATACGATGTCAACTTCTCTTTAATGACTAGCTGTCGTCTCCTCCTGTAAAACGAGGTGTGCTGCAGTACAGTCCATGACATGATGATTAGATTTGGTTCATTTCAGGTTACTGCCCTTTGATTCTCATGAGACGCAAAGACAAACACAATCTATTTAAATTTCTCTGCTTCTGAAAACGATTTTAAACAGCAGCACTACCCTGGAATTCCTCATTTACACAATCCAGTTAGCGAGCTTCTTACTGTGATCATGTTTGGTTTGTAGCTCTTTGGCTTGTTGGACCGCTGTGACATCAGCCAACGGTTTTGTAGCACACCCAGTCCAGTGAAGAGAACAGCTGTCTTTGCACTTCTGTCTGGACTTCAGGCAAACGAGAAACTATTTTACATGAGGGTCGGGGTCATCTTCTTTAAAACTGATCGCTGTGAAAGACGCACAGAGGAATGCTAGCAAAAAGCCAGCTCGGTGTCGATATCATAACAGGAAAAAAGCAAATGTGGAAACCAGTGCTGCTATACTGGTCTTAAAGATAACAAACCCTACAGACAGCTCTGGCCTGTGTACATAAGATCAAATCCAATGCTAATGCTAACCACACTGTTATGGAAATATGATCCTAACCATCACAAAATGAAACTCTTTAGCTCCGACCTGAGGAGCTTATACAGCAGAGGTTTTCCTGCATCCAGTGTCAGAAACCTTGGAGAGTTTTGCTCGTGTCTGAGAGACGCCGACAGAAGACATTACGAGGGATCTGATTTAGTTGTTGCAGTTCCTCCTTCTTTGCTTCGGAGCACGATGGCTGTATCAGGATTATCACAGTATCGCTCTGCATAATGATTTAACTGTTATTTGTAGGCTATGCACGAGACTGTAAAGGCTACAGATGGGAATAAACTGCCCACAACAGGTGACATACTGGTGGTGAAGAGCACTGACATCAGACACTCAGGTTATAAAGAGAGAAACGAGTGTGTGATCCCCGGGAAAAACCCGACTTGGTCCGTGGTGGAAACACTTGTTGGAGAGTAACACGTCTCTGAGACATGGCAGGATGGATCGGGCCTCTGGGGACGACGGTGCTCTTTGGCTCACGCTCAGCAGAGCTCAGTTTTGGTTTCACGATACTTTTGTTCCAAGCCTTCTCTGAACCGTTTAGATGCTCACTGGCAAACTTACGCTGTGGCTTCTTGAGCAAGGAGACTTTGCTGCAATATTTCCATCCATGACGCCGTAGTGTTGCCACCGGTGGTGACTGCGGTCCCAGCTTGCTTTAGATCATTACTGCTGTGTGATTTTGGGCTGATCCACTACGATTCACATGTTCACTCTCAGCCCACGACACAAGAGTTTGATTCTGAGCTCCAGACCGAGGACAATAGATGGTCCTTTTATTTTTATTCCATTTGCACCGAGTAAACAGCTGATAGTTTCATTAATACGGGAAAAGGCTATGCAAACCTGTCTCAGATCACTTTAGTTCAATTTTATTTATACAGAAACACAGCAACGATTTCCTCAAAGTGCTTTAAAGACTCAGCATTAACAGACAGAAACAATCAGCTCGTGTGTTTGATCATCAGCGTCATGGATGTGGATGTTTTACCTTGCAGAGTATGTGACTCAGCTAGCGCGCCACAATTTGATTGGACCAGCGGACCACGGATGGTGACCAATGAGCTTCCGCGATTGGTCAGCGCTACCTTCAGTGGTGCGACGTGATTAAACTGGACTGAGGAAAGGCAGCCAATGAAACCTTTAGAAGCTCCTTGTATCACTTCCTCATCAAAATTCTCCATTCCTACAAAGACACAGCCGAGAAGTGAGGAATGCTTCTGGCTCAGCTTCGTTTGGTTAAAGCCGAATGAGAGTGATTGATTACAGCTGCACAGAGACTTACTGGTGACTTTGCCTAACGTCAGCGATCGTATGAGGATCAGCTCTGCATCAGATGACAGTGTGTACTTTCTGTGGATGTCCTGGTTGATCTGGTTGGATAGAAAGAAATCAGATAACAAGGTGATTACAAGAAATTCAATGCAAGGTAACAGCAGCTGCAAATGCAGCTCAGTGTAAGAGCGACCTCTGCGTTCACTGCAGCCTCACCTGAAACCAGCTCTCCCTACAGGTAGCTCTGAAGTGAGTTTGACCTTGTAGCTCTGTGCCATCATGCTGACTCAGATTAATCGCTTAACATGGTGAAGTGCAATACAAGTGTAGGATTTCAGTTTTCTATTGCATGAAAAGTGTCTGCAGAAGCACATATGTGCACACCTTTCCTCTTTAGATGAAGATGCTGAATAGTTCAATCCTGCTGTCTCGTCCATTTGTCAAACAATCCAGTCATGTTAGTTACACTGTTTCACTCAAGTAGCTACAGCGCTGTAAAAACGTATTTGCACACTTCCTCATTTCTTAATTTTCTTTTGCATGTTTGTCACACTTACATGTTCCTGATCATCAAATAACTTTTAACATTAGACTAAGATCATCTGAGTAAATACACAACACCGTCAAATGATGATTTCATTTATTAGGTGAAGAGAGCTATCACACCTACCTGGCCCTATGAAAACGTTATTTAAAACCTGACTGAGACTCAAACAGAAGTCCCAGCCAGGACCAGCACCACCGCGCAACTTATGAACTCTGCTCTCTACCAGAAAATCCTGGAGGATAATTGGGATGGGAATGTTCGATTCCTTGGGATTGTCCGTCTGGTTGCCTGTCCTGCCATCTCACTGGTTGCATTTGAGCTAAAATCAGCTGAATCCCTTTCAAGCAGGAAAGCAGTGGTGCAGCCTGCAGCGTGGACTTTTTATTGCAGAAAAGAACGAGAGTGCGATGGTAACGTGAAAACTGCCAACGCAACAAAGAAGGGAAATATCTGCACTTTATCTACCTCACATCAATTACCAATTTAGAATTACCAGAAAGGCGTACTGAGAGGAAACCAAACCAACCCCCGGGCCACGGATGAGTCGTTTGGTGCGAGAGTTCAGGCTCGGGTGAGAAATTATGGTTTTCAGGGTTTGTATCGTTTTGTGTTTTTTAATCGTTTTTATCGCTAACTCGGTTTCCCTGGGTCTTTTCCCGTGTCTTATGAATAAATCTTCTTTTTCTTTGGTACCGGTACTGGTTTTCTTTTGCTGTATTCATCCGCGACACCATAAAAATATTGCTGGACATAAACTGGTCTGTAGTGCAAAAAAGGTTGGGCACCGCTGCCCTACACAACTTTGTTGCACTGAACAGGTTGTTTGTAACAGCAGGCGACAGATACTGAACGTCTGCAGGAACTCTGTGTACGGTCTAAACGTGGTCACTGATCAATGATTATGGGGCTTTGATCAGTGGTCGTTGATCAATGGTCATGACAATTTGCATATTAATGAAACAGCCCATTGTTCCCTCAGTGGGCTGTTTCAGTCATTGTACAAATGTCCTGTTTCTAAGGCTGGACGGCTGCAGTCAGCTGAGACTGAAGGAGGCACCTGGAGGAAAACGCCACGTCCACATGAACAGAATCAACCTTTAGGATTTCCTCACCTGGATGCATTAAGATGACCTGATGGTTCAATTGTTTTATTAGGTCTGGTTATTGATTGGTTCTCATCACAGCTGAAGTTTTTATATTTCAATTATTAGTTTTAGATTTGCACAAACAAAAATTCAATCAGGGGCTCCTCACTCAGTCAGGCCCTGGTCCATTACTTTATGTGTCTGCTTGGTACAGCACTATCATACACAACTCAAATTATATATTATATCCTTAGGCAGTTAATAAACACATCATATTCCTCTGGTAATCTAACCTCTGTTCAAAGACTCATCAGTTGTATCAATAATATTCACTGTTGGATGTCTAAAAACCTTTTAGATATTATAGTTTATCACATATTTACCATCCCTGTCTCTTAAACACAGCGAGCAACCTTGGAATCAATACAAATATATCAAAAGTTAGAAAATGTAATTTCAAACTGACCTAGAAATGTTTTCATGCCTTCATGCCAAGCAGGTTACTCTACTCGACTGAGACAACTTTTCTTGCTCATACAAGGAAATCTGACCATATCAGTCAGACATGAAGTCAGAGAGTTAACTTTAAAATCCATGCATTAGTTGATGAAGCTTCCAGCGGCGTGGCCTCAGCACATTATGGACCCGCAGCCACACCTCTCAGGTCATCAGCTGCAGGTCTTTCACCTGTTCCCAGGATTAGATCTAAGTGTGCTGAGGGCCTGTTCTTGGACGAGCTGCCTGCTGACCTGTGTAAATTACATCTGTGCATATATTCAAAAACATACTCAACCTCTGGATGTGTGTGTGCACATGCACGTCTTTAACCTCTTTAAATCCCCTTAAGACAAAGCCTACATGTGTTTTTCTTCTGTTATCTTCAACACTGCATAATGAAACGTGCTGTATAAATAAAATTGCCGCTGGATGCAAATAAACAGTGTTGAGTTCACATAAAGATGGTGTACGGTGGATGTTGCTGCTCTTTGAAGTTAGTTGGGTTTAGTCTCTTTCATTTTTGGGTCATAATGTATTTCATGGGTGGCAGGTCACCTGCTCTGGTTGAAGGCCTCCCCGGGTAAATTTAATGTGTATTATCAAAACTCTCCCAAAGAATATTGTGTTTCATTCCTCACACTTATGAGTCAAACTGGGAGAAGGTTCAGTGCAGTGGGGGGAATTACTCACAGAGTTATGTGAGTCCAGTACATTAGTTTTCTCTCTGGACAAGCTGTGATCAGATAACCTGTGCTGCTGCAGGTCTGAGGTTTCCTGCCCTTTGTGCATTTAGCCAAGTCAGGATACGCTGAATTTGGTAAGTGATACTGAAGAGCATCATCAGCTTAAATGCTGTTTGATGAATGCTACTCTTGATGTAACAGAACAGCTAGCATGGATACAGCAGACTGCTGTGCATCTTATTCTCACGTTAACTTTGAATAACACAAAATGTAGTCATTTATTGTAGAAAACAGGTCACAATGTAAAAAACACAGATAATCTACAACAAATTAGGATAATGAGTCATTGTACCTTTATCTAGCAGACAGACTGTGACATGTGATTGAACAGGAAATGATGACAATCATTTATGTAATGCTATTCTACTTTTAATGACCACTCAAAGCACGTAAGACGAATCACACTTAGCCCTATACTCACATCATGCTTACACACTGTAAGCACTTTATATACATCACAGCCACTGTCCAGTCTCTTAATCTAACATGCGTGCCCACAGAGAGCCTGCACAGGGAGAACATCCAAACTCCACACCAAGCTTTAGAAGCAGGAACCTTTTTGTTGTGACTCTTCCAGTTCTGTGTCATACCCGTGCTGCATGTATGACAGATAAATACTAAATCTGTAAGTGTCCATGAAGGCTTGACAGAGATAAGCATGGAGTAAAGTGAGGACTGTGCAGGCCAGACAGTGGAGAGTCATGAGTATCTCAGTGTGAACAGGTTGAAGGAACACCTGGCTGCAGCACGTGAGAACTCACCTGGTTATTCTGTGTGCTTCCACACACAGGATTTAACAACTTATTGTAAGGCTTGGAAAGCTCACTTTAATCATACTGTGTGCTTTATTTGTACTCTCTACTATGCAACCATGCTCTGTGAGACAGCACGTCCTTATGCAGGACTTCCTGTACCAGTGTTACTGACCTGTACATAGAGGTTTTTGCCGACTCGGTGGATTCTGATTCGATGAATACGTCCATCTGCCAGATTACTCGGGGTGGGAGTGAACACGTCCGGTTTCTTGCCTGTCTGCAGGTGATACCAGATCTGCACACTCCCTGGAAAACAAAGCATAAACTGTTACAGAGCAACGCGGCGCTTCATCTTGTGCTCAGTGTTCGATGAAAACACAGGTTTAAATCCAATATTGTACATATAACATTACCAGGATTCAAATATGTGTACCCTGCATTCTAATGGGTGATAAGATAAGAGAATACACCTGTCTGCTGCAAGAACGGGACTGCCTATTTATAAATACACCACTATATCCAAGCTTCTTCAGTTACTCTCGAGAGTCTGCAAATATTTATCTCATAGCTCTTTGCTCCGAAAACTGAGCGAGTCAATATGTGCTCAGCCCCCCTCCCCGGGCCAGACGCACACACACACACACACACACACACACACACACACACACACACACACACACACACACACACACACACACACACACACACACCACCACCACAAA
>VUQP01015527.1:0-10260 GCA_015108555.1 Coptodon rendalli
AAATAAAAGAGAAATTAAAAATAGATTCATATGGAATTCTATCTATCTATCTATCTATCTATCTATCTATCTATCTATCTATCTATCTATCTATCTATCTATCTATCTTTCTATTTATCTATCTATCTATTTATCTATTTATCTATCTATCTACCTACCTACCTACCTACCTACCTATCTACCTACCTACCTACCTACCTACCTACCTACCTACCTACCTACCTACCTACCTACCTACCTACCTACCTACCTACCTACCTACCTACCTACCTATCTATCTATCAACGTGCTTGTTAAGGTATTAGTGAAAGGGACCGCGATGGTACATATGATACAAAACATCCCTGGGGTGCTACAGTTGGGGGGTGTAGGGGTGGAGAGATTGAAACAGCAGGTGGCATTATATGGCACTACTGGCTCAACATCATTCTTTAAAAAGTGGCTGACTAACCTCACATTTTTAATGACAACACATTCTGACTACTGAGCCTGTGCTAATCCATCTTTTTTCAGTTCTTTCAAATAGTGTTTCTTACCCACAGTCCTGAATTTACAGTTCAATCAGTCTAAACCTAATCGCAGCATCTGAGAATAAACAGATTTCCTGAGTGTGGGTGGAGTGCTGGAAACCATTCTAACTGCAGATGAACCCTGAGTTGCTGAATCGGACTTAATAATACAATTCAAAGTACAGTTTGTAGTGACTGTTCTTTACTAAGTGACCCTCTGAGGGAACCTCAAAAGTCATGAAAGGTGGGTCATATAGGATATCTGCTCTACAGAGAAAGTTTCTTTCAGCACTCCCCTATTAGCACAAAACAAACAAGGAAAGAAATATATTGGCTTTGCATTGAGGATATTTATGCAGCTCTTATCTATTTTTTGTTACTGCTAAAGGATACAAAGACAGACAATCATTACATCATTTATTTAACAACTGTGAAAAATGAAGCACACTCCATGATTCAAAAGCTTGTAGAACAACCTTCAGCAGCATTAACCAGAAGCTATCATTTTCTGTAGGACTTTGTCTGTGTGATCACTGAGGAGGAATTTTGTTCCATTCTTCTTTACAGTGTTGCTTCGCTCATTCAGGCTTGCCAGCAGCCATTTATACGCAGCTCTCTGAAGGTCCCAACACAGCATTTCAGCCAGTTTCAGACAAAGTTTAGCTGTCTGACCGATGGCCCCTCCTTTGACTCTAGAATATTTTGGTACACAGAGGAGTTCATGTTAGACTCGGTGACTGCTCCGTTCTCGGGTCCTGCGGCTGTAAATCAAGCTTAAATCATCCCCCCTCCACCACCGTGCTGACAGCTGGTATGAGGTGTTTGTGCTGATATACCGTATTTGGTTTTCTCCGTGGTGTTGTCCATGAACACCAAGCATCTCCAGTTTGGTTTGTCCAAAGGCATTGGCCTTCATATCTCAATTTGATTTTACTTTACAAATAAATTTAGAAGTCTATTTCACCACGCTTACAACCAAATGAAGACCTAACTGTGCTGGGAAAGTAAAGACAAGTCTTGAATACTACTATTACTACTACTACTATTAATATTAACAGTACCATAGCACTTAATTTACAAAGCACTTTTAAAAACAACAACCGGGCTGACCGAAGTGACCAAATTGTTATTGTTGTTCTTACTATTATTGTATACAGTTTTCTAAAACATCATAGGCCGCAAAATTTACAGAATTACAAAAAAAAATTTCAAAGCATGTAAGGAAAACAAAATGATGAAAGGAAAGGTGTAGGCTTTATCCTTTTAATTTAAATATATTTCATTAATCGCACTCATCTTAACTTAAATGGTCTTATCTTTCTTTCTTTCTTTCTTTTTTTAAAAATTGCAGTAAGTTTCTCATCTCAGGCTAACAGGACACTTACTTGTTCTCTTTCTTGTAGGGGAAATGACATCGAGCTCTCCTTTTTCTTTTCTTTGTTATTTACTTAATTTTAAACATTCATCACTCTCATGGAAACACTAAGAATGTTGTCCATTGTCTGGCTTCCTCTTTCTTAGCTTTTCTACTCAGAATTTCTCCTTCTGTTTTGCCTTAGAGACGCACACTTCTCTCTTACATCGTCACCTCCAGATGAACCTGTTTCTTTGTATAGAGAAATGGGGAGGGGTGGCTTTATGCGGATTATAGGCAGTATGTAGGATTTAAAATGACTGTGATTTATTAATATACACACAGCAGTAAGAACAAACTGTGTCATAAATCCAACATGACTTTAATTGCAAACTCTTTTTTTTGTAAGAAATTTCTCATGCATTTATCAGTAGTAGTAGTTTGTTCAGGTTTCAGCTTTGCAAACCTATGTTACCTTCCGAAACCCTTCCTAACCTCCTTGTTCAGGGTTAACATTTATCATTGTTAATTGAGGCCTGTGAAGTTTTTTGCAGGTTCTCTGAATATTGCATCCGCTGACCTTTGGGTGAAAATTTGCTGGGATGTCCACCTTTGGGAAAATTGTCAGCTGTCTTAAATGTTTTCCAGTTGTGAATAATAATAATAGCATTGTGGACTTCAAGTTGTTTGCAAATGAGCTCATAAAGGTTCCCAGATTATTGGGAATATTTATATTTTTTGTTACTGTCTGTTAAAGCAGCTCTTGCGGAATCAAACCTGTAGACATGATTAATCAATTTTGTGTTAGGGAAGTTTCTAAAAACTGTCAGATGAGAATCACAGTCTCAGGAACAGACATATTTAATTACTGTCACAGAATTTCCTCCCTTCTGAACATGTGAAACTTCAGAAGGGTAGAAATATTTCATGGGTAGACCATTTGAGATACTGGCTCATTCAGTTCTCTACATCAGAGTAATGGGTCATCTTTGCTGTGAGTGCCCTTTTTTCACTGAGAGGGTGAAAAAAAATAATTAAAGCTCATTTAAAATTGTGTATCTCAGTGTTAACTGAAAAGTCACACGTTTCCATATGTCTCTGGACTATAAGACCTGAGCCAAGAAGCCTCATCATGGTTGAGTGCAACACAAGCACCATTTTTATATGCAGGGTTTAACTTACAAAAAAGTAAAGATAGTGCAAAAACAAAGCTCCCTCACCAAACATATTGCCTTTTTTTTTTTATAGCTTTCAGGCTGTCACCCACTTCAGATTGGAACATGTGGTTGCAGTGAAAAGTGGCAAGTTGCTTCAACTGGTTAAGTTGACATAACCTGTCTATCCTATTTAAGATGTTATTACCTTTGTGTAGCAATCTTTGCTCAACACAAGCCTGTACTATTTTACTACTTTTCACCCTGAATATCTAGAACTAAACACAAATGTACATATTTATCGACTACTACAAAAGAAAAATCTTGAGTTTTGGGAACGCTGGAAAATAGATGAGCAGAAGCAGCAAGGCAAGATCAGACTCAAGATTATGAATTTTACAGAGTAATGTGGAGGATTAAACATGAGATGGCCTCCCACAAGACCTCAAAAATATTTTTACCTTAAATGTGACCATGAGCTAAGGTTGTTCCAATGGTTGCTAGTCCCTAGGGAAAGATCCTGTTGCGGAAACAAGACTATAGTTTCTATTTGAACAGGCAGATTGCTGGCCATCTAAACAGCCTGTCTGGATGCAACACATTAAGTTATTTATATCTGGCATCAGATATTCGTCAGAGGCCTCATTTGGACATTGGAGAAGGTTTCTTCATACAACGCACATTTTAACGAGGGAGATGTTTGGCCACCTTAAAAGATTTCTGTTGAAACGGCAGAATTTAATCAGCCACATTGGGTAGTTGATAAGACCAGCAGACCTCTGCTCAGTGGGATCGTTTTGAATATTTGGGATGAGAATCTCTGAGAAAATCCATCTGCATGTACATGTGGGGTACATGTGACATAAGAAACATGTATATAAACTAATATCCTAATGTCCATTAGTTTGGAAATATTGGACACATTTTATGTATATAAGGCCACGAGTCTGCCATGATAGGCTCCAACTCCCCTGCAACCCTGGTATGGATAAGGGGAACAGAAGTGTGTGTATAAAAGTTTTTTTTTAATATGGTGTCATCCACTGGAACAGTTTGTGCTCCATTACGTGAAAGGAGCTGAATTTAGCAGAAAGTAGGAAAAAATGGAAAGGCCTAAAAATATTCCCAGTGCAATTAATAGGAAGACATTTCACAGCCAGGATTTCAACAGGCTACAGAAACGTTTCTTCACAGTAACATGTCAGGATCAGTGCCACTTTCTGCCCTGTCTGCATATAAAGTCCTAAAGCAAGCTATGCTCACACTGTGTTCCAGGACGTGTCAATGCAGGATGCAGGATTTCCATGAAACACATCTGCTACACTCACCGTGTTCCATCTGATCATAATCAGCTTTGGGATTGCAGGCCTCAGTCCTGACGGCTGATGACATGAAGACAATTATAAGAGATTCACAAAACATGAGAATTTGCAAAACAAATAGCATTCATTCCACTTTCACATAAACACAAGCAAGAAAAATCAGCTTTGTTGAGTGATAAAATCATTCAACAAAAACAAACACAAACAAACAAAGCCAAGAATAACAATATGTAGTGACAGTCACTAAAAAAGTGCAAACCACAACCATTAGTAGCAGCTGGGTTGTTTGGATTGTGTATGGATTCCATATTCTGATTTAGATACTGTGTATCATGCTTCTCTGAGGTTCATCACTAACCGTAAATTTCAGGCACACCACTGAGTTACACTCTCAGGTGTGAGGGCCTGCTTTGGCCAGTTGGAGGAACTCTCATTTATACAGTTTTATATATAACGCAATACTCGGATTGCTGCCTTTCTATACGTGTTCCCTGCTTGCAATGAAACATGCTGGTCGTTATTCTCTTTGTCCGCAAGGTTAGTTGTTGCTTTCTGTTCCATTTGCCCGAACTGAACTTGGCAAAAGAGCTTTTGTCCATTTAGCACCCTTTGCTTATAACGAGCTGCAGAATGACTGGAAAATGACTGAATTCATTAAGTGGTTTTTAATGTAAACTAAGAATCCTTGCGACCAATTCCATAACATGCTGAACTGAATTTTTTAATTTTTATTTGATTTTTATTGAATTTTATCTTTAGTGAATTCATTAGTTTATTTAGTTTTTATTTATTTTTGCGTGTCTGTTGTTGCTGCCTGTGTATAATTGAGTCATTTTTCTAACTGTGAGACACTTACTGCTGCCTATCTTAGCCAGGTCTCCCTTGAAAAAGAGGTTTTTAATCTCAACGTTTTTATTCTTTTATTTTGTGGGTTTAAATGTATTATATTCTTTGTGTGTGTGTTGTCTCTGCAGAATGTAGGGGATGTGGAGAGCACCTTAAATATCCTCAGTGTCTTGGATGAACTTCTGTCAGCTGGTAAGATCATCTTCTCACCACTTGTCAATTCGGTTTCCATCTTTACATAAAAAAGTTGTTGTGCTATGTAAAATGCCAATAAACACATGAAGCCTTTAAAGGCACAGTCTGTTTTTTTAAATTAAATATACTTAAAAAAAACCCCCAACTAAGTTACTAAGAACTCATAACTGTACTTAAATTCATGTGTAATTATGTCTTAGAATTCATCCGTTCACTTTTTTCCTCCATAAAGGTGATATTTGATGACCTCCCCTGTACCCTTAACATGAGTTTTGACTACTCATTATATATATCAATAAAAACATGACTTGATGATCATTAATAAAGTTTCCAGGTTTTTCCAAGGGTAGCTGCATAGTCAGAAACCTATAAGCAGGTCTGAAATATGACAGAAACCCCTCAGTTCAGAAAAGTTCTTCAAGCATTACTCCTACTAGGCTTTCAAGGGGTAAAGAGTTGAAAATACACAGGAGCGGGCAATGATCTGTTGAAGTCACCGTGCTGCCCCATCGTCCTGAATAAAATGGCTGAGATGAACGTCACTGTTCCGACTCATTGCGTTTTATGTACGAGGCTAGAGACCAGCTACAAATATAGTATTCCAAGGGGCAAAGGAGAGGAGAACTCGTAGGCATTTGTGCTGGAGAGGCAAATTTTAATATGTGTCTGCACCTTTATACATAAGATACCAGCTAAACAACAATGACAGCTGGTTAAAAACTAAATAACTCACTGCAATATGGCTTTTATTCGACAGAAGTGAGCTTCACCGACTTATCAACTTGTGTCAGACTCTTTTCATAAAGTTTTAGATGAGTAAAAAAACACAAACAAACAACATATTGACAGCTGAGGTAAATAGTGGAGTTGCAACCCACACTCAGAGTGACAGTCTATACAGATAAATATCGGCCACAGTTGTTTGTCATACAGCGGCCACTGTAGCTAGGATCATACACTTTAATTGGAAGGTGGAAGAAAACAGCTCATTTGAGTTCAGTTTGCATCTAGGGCTGGGTGTAGCACGTGCCAAATTAATGGATGACAGTAATCATATTTTTAGTAATGCAGTTATGTAATGTGTTACTGTACTAAATTCTGTAAATACATTAAAGTTAATATTATGTTATTACTTGCGTTACATGTTTTTTCAGATATATGCACCAGGAAGGATAGGAAGAAAATAAAAAGATTTTTTTTTTGGCATACTTTTTATTTTTTGTAAACCTTTGTACGCTATGCTGGGAGGACAAAAAATCTAGAGTGGTTTATAGCTTTTGAGAAGTGGCAATATGGACATTAATCTTATTTTTATTGCATGAAAGGACATAAGTGCAATGGTTAAATCCAAACAACTTCCAAGACAGAAACAACTGCAGTATACTGCTAACAGAACTGTGGCTCTTAGACAGATTACTAAGAAGCTAATCAACAACAAGTGATGTCAAAGCTGAGTGTATTCAGACCCCAGCCCAGCAGCCAGAGGCTGAACTTCTAGAGGTAACAAAGGCAATGATGTGTCTATATATAGACATATAATAGGATCAAATATGGAAACTGGTTACAGCTGAGTATATCGATGGAAAAACAAAAAAAAAAGGGGAATCACAAAAAAGGTAAATAAATAAAAGAAGAAAAAATGAGATTTTATTATCAGATAAGTAATAGTTTTCAGAATTAGAAGGTGAGGGCACTTGGAAGATATCTGTGGCTGTCACACGCCTCTTATTCTGAGGATGACTAAGGTTTAAGTCTTCATTTGGAGCCGTAATGTCCTTTGCAATAAATAGAAGTACTTTGGAATGCCCATTTGAATGTGGCTTGTAGCATCCTTTATATTTTTTTAAATAGTCAGTGAGAGTAAAAAAAAAGGCACTATTTATATTTCAGTCCCTTTACAATTGACTAATATGCTGGAAAGAGGAGAGAACTGAAGTTGAGAACACAGAGACATACAGCGCTCGCTGGTGTAACCATCTATAAGTAGGACTGCCACAGTGATATGTGACATTGTTCCCAACACCAAGCTTCAGCTTTGTTTCTGTGTCATTTCTCCCTCAGCCAAGCACTAACCTCTGCTCTCTGTTCAGGTACAGATCGGCGCATCCACTATATGATCAAGAAAGGTGGTAGTGAGGCCCTGCTGACTGCACTGGTTAAATACGGCCACACTTTCAGTCCCAACTACACTATACTCATACCACTCCTGCACCTGCTAGCTAAAGTTGGACACAAAGGTGAGAATGAAAAAAAGCAACATGTATTGTGATAACTATTTCTAACTCTTAAAGTTTGTTTAGGAAAGGTGAGATGATCAACAAAAATAGCACAGTGGTTCCTGATTCACTGACAGCTATGTTTGTGGTACAGTAAAAATGAAAGCTTCCCATAGAGATATATCTGTGCTTACTTGTCTGACCAACACTTTAAATCAATACTGCTGCAATATCAAAAAAGGAAAAAGTCTATAATGAAAATACAAAACAAACTGCTAATACATTTAGGTAGCACTTAGGTATTATTAGCAAGTGCTTAATTCATCATTTACATGTCATTACTAGTCCTTAATATGTCATTTAGAAATGCAGATATGTTTAGCCATCTGCTACTGTTACACCATGTCAAGCAGTCACTGCTTGGTGTAACTATGTAGAGCTATTATTGCTACTACATCACTGCTAGTAATAATCACAATTACACTCATGGTAATATTCCAAAGATGGAAAAAATTCATATAACTTTAATATCTGAATGCTACTATTTTGAGTACTTTTTCATTGGGGTTGCTGTTATTTTTGGATTTTTTTTTTACTTCTTGCATTCTTAAAATTTTTATCACTTACTTTCACAATACTTACTGTCTCCATGTGTATTCATTGCAATGTATATATATGTAGACCGTCGTATTGGTATGAAAGCAGAAGAGGCAGGTGCAGTGCTGCTGACTCTGAATCTGCTGAAACACAATGGCCAGCATGCCAGGAGAACTGCTGCCTGCCTCTGGGTGATCCAAGTCTTCTGTTCATCAGGTACACAATATAGTTGTTTTTGTCACCAGCTTGGAGTTAAATTCATATCCTGGAGGCTTACCCTAAAAATAATCATAGCTGCTATTTCTCTAAATTCTAATCCTAACATTACCCTTATCCTAAACCCTACCTTACACATTGTCATCCAGAGTACTTTATTATTGAATTCTTCATTAACAAGAAAACCCTCCACCTTAAATGTTAAGGGGAGAGTATTTCAGAAGCTTTACCTGTTGCTGTGTTTAAACTTATATGTTGATAATCTTAGTAAAAGAGCTAAAGTCAGTTGTGTTCTCTTGACAGTTTCTACAGCAAACCTCATAGGAGAAAACCACGGACTGGATGTCATCTACCGCCTCATTCCTCAATACACAACCAAGCATCTGCATGCTATTAAGTAAGTATCCTGAGGGCTTTCTGCATTTTCCACTGATCAGTTTTACCATATAGCTACAGTCAGGGCCAAAGGTTTTTGAACAATTTTTCCTCCAGAATCCAAAAGTTTTTTTGACAAAATTTTTTGTAATTTTGCTTTCTACAGTACCACAGTGGAGTCTAAATTAAACAATCAAGGTGTGATTTAAGTGCAGACTTTCAGCATTAATTCAAGTGGTTTATAGAAATAGTTGATGAATTATAGCTAGCTGTTTATAATACCAGTTTTGGAAGCTAGGGATCGGAGTGTCAGGACCTCTCAATCCACTAACACTGAAGCCCTATGTCGACTCCTGCGGGTGGTGGGCCCACAGGCGGGTGGACCCATGTTACTTTTTTGGCCCGGCCACCAGATACTCACCAGACATTCACTCGAGACACTACCCTGGGCCTGGTGCGCTGGACCCTTGAATTGTTCTGGATGAACATTTTTGCAGCACATGGTTGGCTGAAGTTCAGAATTCATGGACTCCCTTGGGATGCTCGGCTAGACTTTAACTGCAGATGCCTTCAGTTGCAGTTTGTTTGGGGATCTCTCTGACTACAGTACTGTCTTCAATACTGAAAAGCATGACTGAGATGAGGTTACTGACATGGAAGAATATCCTATTTCTTTTGCCTTGAGAAACCTTTGGGTGAGAACTGCGATAATAAATAAAGCCAATGACAACTATGATAGGCTATATTTGGATAAATAGTTCAAGTAATGGTTTTATTAAATCCTTTGAATTAAAGTCTGAACTTCAATCTTATATTGAATGTTTGATTTGAAATACAATGTGATGGCATCAAGAACCAAACTTATAAAATTGTGTCACTGTCAAAACAGTTATGAACCTAAACCCATGTAGCACTTTTCTTATTAGTGGTCTTAATGACCACTCATAGTTCTTTAAGCTACAAGCCGCATTTAACCATATATGAGAATATTTAACTGCCCCCCATCGATCCATCCATTTTCTTAATCGCCTGTCCAGTTAAGGGTTGCAGTGGGACCAGTAGCCTGTCCCAGCTCTCACTGGGTGACAGGCAGGGTGGTGGTCAGAGAAACTGAGATTTTGTTATAGTGCAGGTACAGTACACTGTCACGGAGAAGTGTTTTTAGGCTTTAAAGATATTATCTCCCCCCTGCTTGTAACGCAACATCTGCATGCAGTAATACAACTTCTGCATGCATGTCCATTTCCCGTTTCAAAGCAGCAAAGCATGAAATGGACATGGTGGACCGGCGTATCTATTACGTGTTTTCCCGTAATACTGGGTTGGAGATTCCTGCTGGCCCCACGTACTCGTTTTAAAAATTCATGGGGATATGACTTTTCGGGCAAGGTTGTGGATTTTTCTTCCACTGCCTTTACTCTGTATAAACTCCACTGATTTTTTTTTTTTTTTTTTTAAAAAATTAAAAAAACATTG
>VUQP01015529.1:0-23950 GCA_015108555.1 Coptodon rendalli
TAGTCCCTGTCAGGACTCTTGCTGCAGCATTTTGGATTAACTGAAGACTTTTCAGGGAGTTTTTAGGACTTCCTGATAATAATGAATTACAGTAGTCCAGCCTGGAAGTAATGAATGCATGAACTAGTTTTTCAGCATCACTCTGAGACAGGATATTTCTAATTTTAGAGATGTTGCACAAATGGAAGAAAGCATTCTTACATATTTGTTTAATATGTGCCTTGAAGGACATGTCCTGGTCAAAAATGACTCCAAGGTTCCTCACAGCATTACTGGAGGCCAAGGTAATGCCATCCAGGGTAAGGATCTGCTTAGATACCATATTTCTAAGATTTTCAGGGCCGAGTACAATAACCTCAGTTTGATCTGAATTAAGAAGCAGAAAGTTAGCGGCCATCCAGGTCTTTATGTCTTTAAGACATTCCTGCAGTTTAACTAATTGGTGTGTGTTACCTGGCTTCATGGACAGATAGAGCTATGTTAGGTTATGGTCAAAATGTGTTCTTACAAAGCATATTTTGACCATTTAGTTTTAGAGAAATCCACTTGAAGCCTCAGTGGGCACAAGAATAGGAAATATGGATAAATTAAGGTGAGGGCAGAAAAAGGACATCCTTCCATTGTTTTCCCGTCGTTAACCCTCTTCAACTTGAAGAGGAGCGAGAAGTTCAAAGTGCTGCAGCACTTTTCACTACAGAAGTGTTCTCCTGTGACCTCTGTCGTCTATGTAGTAGACACAAAGCCAAAGGACCACCAGCACATCAGAAACAAGAACAGCAGCAGCTCACTTTACAGCCAGCTCCACAGGTGACAGGCAACATGTCCAGCACTGGTCTGTAAAACTGTGTATATCACTAGAACCCTCTAATTGTAAGAGTCATGTGATTCCTGTAGACGTCATGCACGAAATCAGCATATAGAAAACATAGAAATGAAATCCATTCTTCTAACAGATATCCCTCGTTTTGTTCTCATGGTAGTAGAGCTAAATTTCAAAAATAATCAGGTCTGTGTGGTGCTGTAGCCCTCAGTTTGCTCCCCGATCCTCCATGTTTTGTGTTCTACGTTATTATTAGTATTCCTGGGTTTAAATCAGCTAATGAAGCTTTCTTTTTGCAGAGACACCTATCGTCCACTACTCTTGCCTGTAGATTCCACGCGCTTTCCAGCTAAAGTGCATTTGGTTGATGTTGGTTTTTCAGTTTGGGTTTTTGTTGTGCTCCATGTGGCTGCCATGCGGGTCTCCAGAGACATTAAGTCCGCTGCCACAGTGCCTTTTGTTATCCCCATCTGCCACTGCAGGAATCCTGTAGTGGCAGATGGCAGACTGCAGGCCGTGCATTGGGAACTTTAAGGTCACCCACTAGTCCAGGCTAACCACCACTGCCTTTTAATTTTAATTTTAGTTATATACAAAATGATACAAGGTAATGAATAATCATGTTAAATTGTTAAGATTACATTTGACGTGAATGTGATTTTTGCCTGAGCATATGATTCATATCCTTTTCTTGCTCATGAGCCCACATGCCCCAAAGGATTGGCACTGTCCCCCTGAAAGAGACCACCGCCATCTGGTTAGAAATTTTACATAAAGGATCACAATGATAACTCTGAACAGTTCTGTGCTGATTTGGGACAACTGGATCCAAGCCACACCACCAGGATGTCAGAAACAACGCACCCCCTCACAGGGGTCAGTGACTCGGGTTTTTCCTTTAATTTGTCATCCATCTGCTCGTCGTGACTCGGACTTCTCTGCGAGCAGCCCGGTGTGATTAAGTGAACAATGAGATGTGTGCAACATTCAGATTAACTGACGTCAAATGAGCCGCGGTGAGAAAAACAGCGCAGCTATAAATAATGATTTTCTGGTGAACTTTTATTTACCTGAATGGAGCTGGCAGCGAGCTGTCATTGCTGTTAATTAGCACCTGGATAATTGGATGCAAATTACATTGCATCTGTGAATTCACAGCTTTAATCTGACCACAGGGAACGCCACACAATGTTGTATCAGTGTTTCTGATTCAATATTCACCTCTTTTATTTTGTCATCTTTTAGTAAGAAATTGTGGAGCTTCGATCGCTATTGATGAAAACTCTATCTTTTCATCATATACAGGTGTGTGAAAAAGAAAGTTTTCACAGGAAATATGACACACACCCTCACTGCCTCCATAAAAATGAAGCATGTAAGCAACAGCCAAGTGCTAATAATCAGATGCACTTAATTCACCGATTGTAAGCACAGCACAACAGATGAGTCGTGGCTGGTTGTTGGTCTGGAGCATTCAGGTGTGTGTTAACAAAATGCCAAGAAGGGAAGCAATGATGTCAGCGAAGCAGTTGTTGCTGTCCCTCACTCTGAACAGGGTTATAAGGCCATTTTGAAACAATTTCAAGTCCATCATTCTACAGCAAGAAAGATTACTGACAAGTGGAAAACATTCGAGACAGCTGCCAATCTTCCCATCAGTGTATGTGCCCCAAGGTCAAACCACGCAGTGCTCAAAGAAACTTTTCAAACATCCCAGAGCTCAATCTCAGACTCTGTCATGGTGCCAGCCCTGTTATGTTTGTAGCAGCTGGACACTAAAGAGTCACAGCAGCAACTTAACAGGAATCACCAAAGATTCATTTAACGTTGTAACCATCGTCAGAGTGTAGATCGGTATCCGTGGTGTACAGGAGTGGATGGATGTGCAAAAAGCAAATTAAGACAATCTTCAAAAAATGGACCAAAAAGGATGGTGATGCATGGAGACGACACAAACACCAACACAGGACCAGAGCAGAGCAGCAGAGGGGGCAGAGACCTGAGAGGGAGAGAGAGAGATGTAAAGTTCTGTCACAGAGTGTAGATTATTCACCTTCACATCAGCGTGCTCGGACACCTTCCGATCCTCTGAGCCTTACTCAAGCTGCCCAGGGGCCTTACTCAGTCCAAGGTTGTCCCATTATGCACCATCCCATCAACGGTCACCAGATTTAATCAAAGTTAATTAAACATTTTGCTTTTGCTTTAATGCATCAGTACAACGAAAGAAAGCATTCATCCTCTATTCAAATGTCTCGCTCCACTTCAAAAAGTATGTTGACTCTTTCCTGGAATGCTTTTAGTGTGAAACACCAGCAGGACGTCGTTTATAGATGACAGCTTAATATAGATAAAAATAACAATAAAGCAGAAGTAAGTCAAAGTCGTTTCACAGAAGCCAAATGCTAAAGGAAAATTAGAGCTTTACTTTTTCCACCCTCCAGCTTTTGTCTTATGTAATAATTTAATATTGCTGCACATTTCTCTCCATTAGTGACCTTCTTGGTGCTGTCAGGCAATTTAATAAACGTAAAGATAATTCACTTCTAAGTATACATCCATCCATTTTCTCTACCACTTATATATAGTTAAATATTAAAAGGAGCTTTTCATAGTCATGTTTAAGTAGAACTTGAGTGTAAAAATCGAAAAAAAAAAGAAAGAGTAAAAGCACAAAGTTAACGAGGACACACTAATCACCAGAGGGGTCATGTGACCATGACATCACCACAGGAACTTCAGCTGCAGACCTCTCTGGACATCACCACTGCTGCAAGATGTTAAGGACCACATTACTGTGCAGCGCATGTTTAGAGCTATTTTATATTTGCATAAGTCCTAAAATAGTAACAGACCGTATAAATCTTAAGTTTAGTAAGTGCGCTTTATCACTTGAATGATGTGCTTATATCTGCTCTTTTGTTGCTCTCAAACCTTTTAAAAGCATCATGGCTGTAGAGGGAAAAGGTGTATTTCATGTCTTAAGACTGCATCTAAGCAATAGATAAAATTATATGTATATATATATATATATATATATATATAGATATAGATATAGATATAGATAGATAGATAGATAGATAGGATATGCAGAAGGAAATGAGGAAGAGCACAGAGAGGATTCACAGATGTAGCGAGGGATGGTTGGTATGACAGAGGAGAGGGAGATGGAGGCAGATGATCCGTGGTGGCGACCCCTAAATGGAGCAGCAGAAAGAAGAAGACTGGATCAGATCTACCTGAGCCCTGATGATGAGACAGACATTCAGATTTCCTTCCAGGCTTTAAATAGAATGCATTAATGCATGCTAATGAACCACTCAAAGCCTTTTCACATTTCAACAACATTCATTAGTTTAATATTTAAACGTGTTTCTGTTGCTGGACAGTCTCAGCTTCAGCATCCACGTTCACTTTTTACCTAAATCGGGTCGTAAAGAGCACAGAAGTCTTTTTAACCTTTCAAACTAATGTCGTGGCTCTTTAGTTGACTGGCAAAGTCATCTTCAGCCTGTTTCTAACGGAGCTTTTGTTGGGCGAAGACCTGATTTTTTTTTTTGACGTAAACTCATTTTATTATTCAGATCTTGTCTTTGTGACTCTTTAATTTGCCCCTTCGAATGAGAAACGTATCAATCAAGCCTGACAAACTCTGTTTTCAATCTGTGCGCCTGTTTATCGCGTACATCATCCATCCCTCTTCATCAGGCTGTTGTGACTCCATCATGCCGCAGACTAATCCTCTCTCTCCTCCAATCCGCTCTGGATTAACTTTAAAACTTTTCTGTGCTGATTACGCTCTGACTTTGATTGTCTTTTGATTTGAGTAACACTGATAAATATGAAACATTTGCCCCTGAAAATTAACATTCACCAAAATTATAGTGTCGTTAAATTTAATTTTTGTGATTTTTTTGACTTTGCAGTTCAGGTCTTCTTTGTCTTGCTATAAAAGTTAATTTCATAATTACACAATTTGTCATTTTTCCTGCAAGTAAGTAGGGGGAATTTGAAAATCTGTGCTTTGAATGTGAAAGCTGTGGGTGTCTGAGGTGCTGACAGAAGTACAGACGAAGAGATGTAAGAGTAAATATCGGGACTGTAGCAACTCAAAAGGAAGAAGCAGCATAAAAAGCTATTAAAGTCAGTTATCGTTTAGTAAAAATTTCATTTTCCTATCGTCATACATTACAGTGCATGGATTATCTACACCTGAACATTTTATTTATCGAAACTGGGCTTTAGTGTGCAGCTGTAACAGTTTGCACTTTTCTAGTTTGGGGATTTTCCACCAGGTTTTGAAATCTAGCAGCAGAGATTTCACTCCCAGCCAGCCCAAAGAGCATTAGTGAGGTGCACCACTGATGTGTAATACGTCTGGCTCTCGGTCAGAATTTCATTCTGGATGAGTAAAGGTGTTGGATGAGGTGAGGTTCATATGGATCTGGCTTTGTGCATGAGAGCACTGTCATATTAAAACGGGTTCAGACGCAAAGTTGGAAGCACACGGTTGATGTAGCATTAAAATCTGTTGAACCCAGACCAAGAAAATCCCACAAAAAAACTAAAACTTAATGAAAGTGCAGTCCTTTCATTTCAGCTTCCTGTGGGGATCTGAAACCTTGGCACCAGATTCAGAAGTAACAGACGCCTTTGTCTGATGTCTCCTAGTTTAGTTTATCTTCAGCTGATTTTCAGTCCTTTTATGTGAAGTTTTAAAGTAGCAAAATGTCGCAGCTTATATAAAGTGTCAAATGAATACAGATTTAGTGTCCAGCATCATGAACTGAGCTCAGCGTGTCTGACAGCTGTGTTTATCAGTGCCAAAAACTCTGTTTTCTGCACCGGCAGCTGACATTTCTGGCATTCAGCAAGCTGACAGAGGTCAGATTACATGATGCTCTTTTAATTCCAACGAGACACACGAGAGCCATAGATGCCGAGGAACTGAAAGCACATCAACAGTCACCGTTCCAAGAAATAATCAGTTATCGCTTTAAGTACCACCCACACGACAGCCGAGCCAAAGAGCGAAACACTAAACACCAGCTGAGTCCGGGCTCGTGTTTGTCTCGCCTGTTGCACTTCCTACATTCTTTATGGGAGACCGTCCTGCCTACATGCTATCAGGCTCAGCCAGAGAACGCTGTAACGTGTACTCAGTGGAAATATTCTGCCAATTTACAGCTCCATAGTTGTGTTCTTGGACTCCGCTAGAGTAGCTTTGCATGATTCACTGTTCAAACTAATCCAAGGTTTTGTTACACTGGGCTTCTTACACTCACTGTAAAATCACTCCTGCTTTTAAAGCCTTGTTGTTGTTGTTGCAAAGGTCAGACTGTTGGGTAGAAAAAATTACCAACATCATTTCATCAGGTAAAGATGTTAATCACTTCCAGAGTGAATTAAAATCCACAGAGATGAGAAGCTGAGCTATTCAAGGGCTCTTTAGATGGAAATGTTTAATGTGACTTCGAATTAAGAAATAGTGAGAAATAATTATGAGATAAGACCTTAATTTTATGTGGCTGTGAACTGTGATTTGAAATAGACGTCTGTACCAAATACAGGAGGTCCTCAGTCTTTCCTGCACCCCCCTGCTTATCACGCAAATGGTTCAGTCCGCACAGGTGTAACCACCGTTAAAGAAAACAGGTGCAAATATAAAATAAAGAGGAAACAGACGATTAAGATTTAAGAGTTTTTTAGTTCAGTTTCTAGTTGTTTGTGTTGGCTGAACCAGCTTAACATGCTTTGAACTTGACCCCTGCAGCTGACGTTGGACCGTCGGAAACGTCCACAGACATGCAGAGACTCCTGTGAGGCAGACGTGTGCGCACTCCACCCTCCCATACTCAGGACTGAAGTCAAGGTGAGCCCAGAGGATTTGTAACTAAAATACCGTCACATCTTCAAGGCAATCTGTCCTGTCTGAAGTGTTAGGCAGCATTGCACGTAAATAAACACGTAAACATGAAGAGATAAGAAATGCACTGAATGTATTATTTTTATTAGACACAACCTCTGGATGTCACCCTGTGGGAGCTGCTGCTGAGACTGCACAGGCTCTCTGTGAGGTTGGGATCAAAGCTCAACCTTTCTGATGCTCCACCCTGTCTCCTTTATCCCTGTGGCATGATCCCACTCAGGTTGCCCCAGTCGTGGTATTTTACAGATTCCTCCAAACCTGTGCTGCCGTTTTAGAGGGCTGGGTGTGTCTGATGAATGAGTGGTCATTTGGGATTAGCTGGATAATGGCATTGTGACTTCTTCCCCAGAACTGTGTTTCAAGACACAGGACCACACACAAAGTCTGTCTCATTTGCTGTTTGCTGCCAAGCTGGTGACAAAAAGATTTTATTTATTTATGTATTTTCTTATTGTATTTGAGGTACTAGAATTGGATTATGTGGCCAAAACTTAAATAAAATTGATAAACGTCCATTGATGTGTAAGTTTAAAGGCACAGAACAGGAAAGCGGTCCTGCAGTAGTTTGCTGTTGTGTAGTTGCACTCTGTCATGGTGGTTCGAATAATGCAGGTTTGTGGACTGAAGTGTGCATTGTTTCATTTGTCAGATTATAGACAGGGATGCACCAATATTCAGACGGGATCATGTCTGATCTTGGCTCTAACGTGTGGATCAGATGTGCGTCTGCAGCATTCTAGTGAAAGAAAGCTAGCAGCAAGGGTTCACTTGCTGCTCCAGTGTTCTGGAAGTATTTCACTCCTGCTGTGCCAACAGCTTTTCTTTGTGTGTCTGCAGCAGTTTTCCAGTAGTCAGGTGATTCAACATGACTGGAAAGATCAGACATGACAACGCTTTCCTTGTCTGCTTCTCGCCGTCTTGTGTTTGCTGGCTCTCTGTCTTATTATGTTGAGTGTAACAGCTGTTAGGAAGCTTTTATTTCCCTTACAGTAACATAATGTGTTGTCATCAAATTAATTTTATTGAGTCATTTATGATTTTGCTATAGTGTACAGTACATTTTTATTTTTGATATATTTGTAAAAGAAAATATAATGAAGTCGGGAAAGTAATGTTTAGGTCATGCCTGATGCTGCTTTATGCATGATTGGCAATTACTTTCTCACAGTGAGGAATAGAGCTGATTGATCTAGTGCTGATATCTGATCAGTATTCAGTATCAGCACATGCCTGAAACCGAGCTACTGGTACTGTGTCAGAACTGGGAAAGTTCAGTCACTACATTTCTGCACATATAGCCACAATATTTCCACACAGCTCGAGTTGTGTGATCTTATTGGCAGCATTTTTGTACACACACATTTCATTTACCAGATTGCATAAAGATTATCTCTGACATTTATAAACTTTTGCCACATTTTATTGATTAGCCTGCTACGGTACTGTCCTGAACTAAGTGCAACTTTGCGTTTGTGTAGCTACGATGTTTGATGCGTTGATCTTCTGCTCAGTTACAGTTGGTGTTTGTCATATTCTGTCCCTTTAAAAAACACAGTTTTGCAGCCATGACTTTAATTAACTCTACAGCTTGAACTTGTAAACACTGGGTAACACGACAAGATGACAGTTTTAATGAAGATAACATTTTTCTACTCAAAGTTTTAACAAGATATGTTTTTCAGGGAAGTAGAGCAGAATCATGCATGCACTGGTAACAGCAAAGATGTGTCCTGCATGCATCCTAAATGCCACACTAAATGTACTTAAAGAGAAAATGTTGTAATATAAGTACTTAATAGGATCAAAGTGAGAACAGTGTGCTGAAGATGATCCCACGTGATTGAGTGAATATGAAATGCTCGAGCTGTGCGATACACTGTTGTTTCCCTCTTAGGTAAATATAAAGGCATCTCTGAAATGCGACAGACGCAGTGCTGCGTGCCATTCTGAAGATGTTTGAAGTTGAAGGCGATGCATTATGGAATATCACCATGTGTCTTAAATGCTGGATTTAGTGCAAATAATGATAATTAAGCTTACAGTTATTAGCTGTTGATTGACAGTCTTAGCGTGGGCACATTTGTCACATCCTTTGCACCTTCTGTTGCATTTTTGCTTCATCTGCCTGGATTCAGAGCGCTGAATTCCCTCTCCACGGGTTGGTTAAAGACTCGGGCACAGTTGTGTTTTTCTCTCTCTTTCTCTGAGAGAGACATTAACACTCAGACAGACCTTGATACATTTTTTAAGCAGAGTTAAATTTTTGTGGATCAGAGAGAAATTGTCTCTGGGGTCTCAGACAAATTACTTGAGATCAGAGGGCTGTGAAATAACGCAAGCTTTTTTTATATTGATATCACTCTCTGTTTTCACCCGAGTCCAAATGAGTTGAGTTTGCCTCCTGTGAGACCCTCCAAAAATATACTGAAAGATTTGGAAGTTTCATTCAGCTGAATATTTAGAAATGTGTTATTAATAAAGTTAACCTCGTAGGGAAGGACGGGACTTTTACCAGATCGATGTAAGATCATGTGGGCCAATCTCCAGTTATTATATATTTAATCACCTTTTTTACTCACAAGCATAGACTGGGTAGTGGCCAAAATGAGAAGATTGCAGATACAAGCAGCAGAAATAAGCTTTCCCCAAATGATGTCTGGGATCACATTAGAAATAGGGTGAGCTAGGTTTTTTTTGGGTAGACTCGGGGTCGGGCTGCTATAGCCCCACACCAAAGAAGCCAACAGAGGAGATTCAGAACAGGCTTGTCCTGGACGCCTCTTAGGTGGCGTGTTTTAGGCATGTCTTAGGAGGTCCTGCAGCACACACAGGAAACACTGTGGAGATTACATTTGTGGAAGGCTGGCTGTGTCTTTATTTCAGTTGTTGTTATGGGGGTCATAATGACCCGACCTGATTTCATTATATGAATACATCACACATTTCTGAAATCTAATTGCCTGAATCAAAGAATGGTTAAAATAACTTTAGGTAAGGATGTGGATTTTATTTGGGATAAAAGCTGCACGGTGTATTAAAGATAAGTTTAGATTGTTTTTATAATAATAGTCTATTTTTCCTTTGATGACACTAATTCCATAACTAATAATGCCTTGGGAAGAAATTAGTTTTTCTATTATTATTTTGCTGTTACGATTGTGTTTGACAGCAGGTCATTCTTCAGTCAGTCGTCCATGTATATTAAATATGTGGGTAGGATTGGGGTCATTAAAGAGGCTTTGTTTTCTCTGTTGCTTTTGGGCTGCATGCTGTTAATGTTTATTCTTAGAAGAGGATGTTTTTTGTGTTTGAAGTGCATTTGTTCTGCTCTAGAAAAGGTAAAAAGTTTTCTTTGTTTTAAAGGTCTTAACAAGCATAAAATGTGATTTGAAAAAGTGTGCAGATAACCCTGAGCAGGGCTTAACTTTAAAGCTGGGTGACTCTGATGAGCGGTCACAGAGGCCTGATGTGTGTCCGATCAAGAGTGCTGTTTTTGTCCCGGGATGCCTCTGAGTCTGAAAATATGCTTGAGGAAAAATCGAAAAGTGAAAAAAAACTATAAACTATAAAATATAAACCAAAAGTAACCCTGCATCTGTCGTCTGCCAGTCTTCTTGCCTCATCTGCACTGACGGCACCAACTCTCTTCGAATCCCTTATAGTTTTAAACTCCATGACAAACAAGGGGACAACCTTGCCTAGATAATTTCTTTCAGGACGCATTAGTGGGCTGATTTTAATATTTATGCTCCATGGAGCCAAAAAGGAGATAGTCGGGGATTTAAGATCAGGAAATGAATAAATCCCTTTGGAAAACATCAGTAGGTGAACTGTGAGCCGAGGATCCCTGCAACAAAAACACCCCGTCGTGGAGAAATATGTTTTTGCTGTCACATTAATCTCACTGTTCTTAAGAGGTGATTTTTGAGTTCAAGTAGAAAAGGTGTTATTTTTTTTCCTTCTCCTTTCTGGTATTTTTGCCAGATTTTGTTGCTGTTGATTAATTTGTGATCCATAATGCTCATTCTCCGCTTACAAAACGAGCAAAGCAAACCAGTGAGATCTCTGTTTTCCTGGAGTGGCAGAATGTCCCATCTGGCTTGTAAATACTCTCATATAGCTCTGATTTAATAATTATAATAAAATAATACAACATATAATATATATGAGTGTTTTTCTAGTGCCAGACCCAGACCTGGATAACTGACGAGGGCTGTGTCAGGAAAGAATGGGACAGATCATGTAGGGATGTAAAGGGAGAGAGTTGGCTTCTCTGCACCGACTCGCTGCTAATCCAGAATTTAATTTCAAATCTTTCTCCTCATATAAATGATCCTGAATAATCAATTATCTTAAAGACCTCATAGGACCGTATCACCCCAACAGAGGACTTCACTCTCAGACTGCTGGTTTAGTCGTGGTTCCGATAGTATGTAAAATTAAAATGGGTCAAAATGGAGTTTTACTGGTAGGCGGGTCTTCTGATTGTTGGGATTTTCTCTGTAACTCTGTAACCCTGCAGTCTAAAGCACCTTGGGATCACCGTTGTCATTTGCACCATATTAAAAAAAGTTAAATGCGATTTGATGAAGGGATAGATTCTCCCTCTCTCTCTCTCACACACACACTCACAGTGACTATAAAATATTTGTACTTACAGGACTGTGCAAAAGTTTTAGGCAGGTGTGAAAAAATGCTGTAAACAAAGAAAGCTTTCAGAAATCTAAAGGATTGTTTATTAGCCCCAAATGTACAAGAAGTACTGGAAGTGATGGTACGGCCCCCACAGAGCCCTGATCTCAACATCATGGAGTGTGTCTGCGACTACATGAAGAGACTGAAGGATGTGAGGAAGCCTGCATCCACAGAAGATCTGTGCTTAGTGCTCTGAGATGTTTGGAACAACCTACCAGCCGAGTTCCTTCAAAAACTGTGTGTGTGTGTACCTAGAAGAAGGCAAAGGGTGGTCCCACCAAGTACTGATTTGATTTAGATTTCTCTTTCGTTCTTTTACTGCATCGTGTTGATTGATGAAAATAAATGATTAACACGTTTTTCTCACTTGCCTAAAACTTTTGCACAGTATAAATTTTGTTTTTATGAAATTTTTCTTCCAAGTCTTGGCAACAAAGAAAGTAATGATCCTCACTGACCACACATCAGAAACTTCTTTCCTCCTTTTTGTCTCCAAAACATCAGAGTTTGGCCTCACAGAGCTAATCTGCCCGTTTTCACCTGGGAACTATGCAGAACCACAAATCAACTCTAATGCCTTTTAGTGGATCTAAACTCACACAAAGCTTTTCCTTTGACACTGCGCTGTTTACATCTAATCAAATCAATCCAGCATTTATTATATAAGTGAATTATGGCTTTTAGCCACATGTTAAATAAGCCAAAAAGCAGATAATGTTACCTGTGTTATCAACATTATACAAGTCGTGTTATTTTGCATGTCTTCTGTTATAAGAGCTGCATTTTGGTGTGCCCGTCAATCAAAATAGCGTAAGCCCTAACCATAGAGAGGTCTCTGACATCCTGGTGGTAAGAACGCGACCTAAAAACAACCCCACTGTCTCTTATAGATACAAAAAAGGCTGTAAAGAAGAAATATACCTTCTTATGCACAAAATAAATGTGGTGCACAGAATCTCTTTGAACATCAGTAATGCTTTTCCTGTTTTGACTGTCATTACTAAGCATCTGTTAAACATGCAGATAAGACTGACTTCACTTTGCAATGTGACCTTAACAAAAACCAAACAGGACGGAGAGTAACCCCGAGCCTCTAAGAGGAGATGGACGTGGTTCAAGTTTAGCAAACCGAGGTAAAGATGAAATGTCGAAATGTTACATGAGAGGTGAATCATTCGTTTAAGCCCAGCGTCTCTTGGACATCAGCATTTTGTACTAACACCATAAATTTATGTTGCAAAAAGTCTCGAGTTTCCTTTTTCACAATCTGACACATTCTCTGAATAGAAATGCTCCTTTGGAAAAGCATTTCACACTGAATATAAAAGTCATTCAACCAGGACCGCATGCTTTCACTAAAGTGCATGAATGCATAAGATTCACAGACACACGCGTGCACACAAACATTTCCTGCAGCGATGCATCTACACACGAGGATGCAAACACTCACACATGAACAGGAAGTGAACGTGACAGCCTTACATTCTCTCCGTGTAGCCTCCATCGGGTCATGTAGATGAACTCGAGAGTGTGATCTCTGCCCATGATCTCTCCGTTACACAGAACATCCAGCTGCAAACACCAGAAGGAAAACATATAAGACGGACGCTTTGACAAGTCCAAAACAAACACAAAGAGCTTTAACGAAGCGGTTTCAGTCACAAAGTTTTGCCTAAACCTGACGAACGAAAACAAAAGCTGAGCTCTCACTTCTACGAGAGATGAAAGGAGAGGGGAAGTTCACTGTGGTGGTGAGTGGGAGGCTTCTCTGAATATGTGAGTGTGTGAATGAGAGTGTGAGTGTGTGATACCACTTTTAGCTCGGCCTGTTCCAAATGTGGAAGCTAACAGTTTCTTAATCCTTTGCTAAAGCTGGCAGATCATAGCATAGCTTGCATGGAATATTAATGAGCATCTGGCTACGAACTGTTAACCTGGTCAGAGTTTGGCTTCATATTTGCCCACATGCTGTTTCTCTGCTATTTTAATGCAATCCACTAAATCTTCATTATGTTGAACTGAACTCTCCAGCATTTTGCACTTAATATGTAACACAGTACAGCTGTTGGTTAAACAAGTCAGAGTTATGCTACCAAATACATGCATCATTTTCCTTTTTATACAATGGAATTTCAGCATGTTGCAACTTTAACTTTTGTGCCTGCACTGCATCTTTTATACAGTACTGAATCACAACAACAGTCGCCTCAAGGCGCTTTTTATTTTAAGGTAGACCCTACAACGGTACAGAGAAAACCTCAACAATCAGATGACCCCCTATGAGCAAGAGCTCTGGTGACAGTAGGAAGGAAAAACTCCCTTTTAACAGGAAGAAGCAGATCCTCGTCAGAGACAGTCACTCTCTGACAGTCAGACTTCACACCCTGAACGTGTGACAACACCTGTACCGTCAGGTCCCACTAACTGTAGTAGTTCTGAACTAAAACAGATCAGTGATGTGGCCGGAAAGCACCGCATTTCAGCATTTCTTTGAATTAAAGTAGGCTGAGAAGAAGACACCCATGACTCTATGTACCACAGATGCAAAGAGTGGACCCTAGTCTCTCAGAGGGAAGCCATTTTTGTGGTAACTCTTGTGTTTATGTGTACAAAGAAAAAAGGAAAATGTGCGTGAAGACTGTTTGAGCAAAGTAATAATGTGAGGTACAGTTACGACAGACATCTCCTAAAAGGTTCCCTTAGATAAAGAGGTCCCTACACTCTGGTCAGCCCTCCCAAAGTAGTGAAAAAAGTAACTTCATTTCATTATGAAGTCAGTGGGCCCCTGTAAATATTCAAAGTGGAGTGATTTTTGCAACTCTGGCCATAAAGAAAAAACCCATGATTTCATTTCTTTTTTTTCCAGGAAGCCAAATTAAGCCTCTAAAAGTGTCAGTTTGCCACTGTAATGTTTCTTTGCTCTGTTTGAGATCTATGGTGAAAGCTCAGAAACTCAAGTGCAGGTGGTCAGAATGGCACTGAGCACTTGCAGGAGTGCTGAAGGTGCTCCAGAAGTGCACGGGGAGATGACCCTGAAGGGGAGACCAGTCAAACTCAAACTCAAGTAGGATTTTTGCCTTTTATGGGCAGAGCTGCAGAGCTTTACGAACATCACTGCTCAACATCCAACAATCAAGCCCCACGAAGGTGATCCTATCGATCAACCGAAAACTTGAAAGATAACTCTGAATTTGTGTAGTTAAGTAAAGAAAAACATGCCTTTGAATCGTGACACACATATTTTAATGAATGAAAACAGGAGGACAGAGTGTGCTCCATACCTCGTAGGAACTCGGCAGCTTTAGTTTAAGACTGAGAAACTTCTTAATTGTTCCCACGGTGACTCTACTGGAGCAGCGGATGAACCTCTTCATCAAATCCTAATTGGATGAGAGAAAAACTCTTACACACTGATTTAATGAGGCATAATTGCAGGTTTTTAAAGGAAAAGACATGAAAACACAATTACATCTTTACAGGGGATTATGCACCAACCACCCGTGAAGTTTGGAAACAATTACCAACCCATACAGCAGCAAAGAAACGGAATACCCTTTTACATCATAGAGAGAACCAACACAAGGTGATATTGTGTTTCAATGCCTGTACAAGTATTTAATATTTCTTAATTAAACGTTATATGTAAAATAGCACACACCGTGACCGTGCTCTCCCCCGACTGTCCTGTGTTGCGTAAGCAGTCCAGGCAGATTGCGATCTGTGGGTCACTCCTGTGATAGTCGTCATCGCCGGCACCGTCTGCCTCATTGCCTCCACCATCGCCAGCGTCGCCTCCAGCATCGGGGACCCCGAGCCGTGGACACCTCAGGTTTTCTACAGGCAGGGTGAGGATGTTAGTTGTGGATAAGCTGCATCGCCAAAACTCTGGGCCAGCCTCAATTTTACAGATGATCAACAACAATATTCAAGTCTAGCCTTTGATTGGTTTTCAACTGTTCCAGTTATTATTACTTGTTACATTGTTTCTCTTTAACTTGAACCTGATGCATTGGTGCATTGGTCAATGTCTGTGTAAACACGAGCTCTGTTTGCACTGAAGAATGTGGTAAAGGGGGGTACGAAGTCTGACAAGAAAATTCCCTGCTGATGTATCAAAACTTGATCAAAAATTCCCCCCTTCTTTACAGAGCTTCTTCTCTAATAATGAAAGCAAGCGGGCAGACATTCTGAGTAAGATGCATCAACCACAACCGGCTTCCTTCCTCCATGGCATGTTTTTTTTTCCTTTTTGCCAGTTTTAAAGAAAAGGTGTGAGAGGCACAGAGGCGACGCAGCCACCCGTCCCCCTACATGGCAAATTCTTTACACTGCATATGACAGTGTTCCTATTTCAGTCATCTCCACCCACTCTAATACACGAGGTGAAAAATCTGTGACACGGCCTGCGAGTAAGAGTGGAAATCTCCTGTAATTTAATGGAATTCTAATGTGTTTTATTTGAAATGACAGCGTAACTATATTTACCTACAAATACTTACAGGTAGGTACAGTTCAATAAGAGGGTAGGAAGTCAGGTTTTTATAAAAAAAACAAAGAAATAATTATACTGTAAGTCAATTTAAGTCACGTGTGTAAGTAGTTTGAAGTAATGTGTCATTTTATGTAACGCATGAGTAATTTTAAGTACAGAGTAATTTTAAGTAGTGTATAATTTTGTGTAAAAACAAACAAAATTTCCCAATCTGACATCATAGGCACACTGTACTTTTCAATATTTATATTTAATGAAATAAAGATGTAAATAAAAAAATTGTTACCCCATTATTCTAGTGTGCCTACTTTATGTATTTGTATAACTGCATTCAAATTTTTCATAAAATTAATTTAATTACCGCAGAATTACACCCCTGGTTGCCTTATTATGAAGTGTTACTGTTACTATATAAAGGGTTTGTTGGGTCTTGCTTAGTTACCTTGGCCGTTTTCTTTGGGCTGGTTCTTCCTCCAGAACTCGAGCTCTTGCTGTTCCTCCTCTAATTGACCGGAAAAAACAAATAAAAGTAGTATGAAGAGGATGGGTGATTCTAATACTGTGTTTGCCATCGCGGTTACTGAATTCTGTCTATGCTGTGTTAAGAGTCTGGGATCAAACTGCTACATTTCTCCTGCACTAAATTCAGACTTTTGTTTTTCATAAAGCTGATTCACTGAAGCTCTTCTACAAGCCATTACGAGGAGTTTAACTAAGCTCACAAAACTATTTTACTCACACAATAAAAGCTTTTCATAGCAGACAGTTGGCCTTTAACAGCAGGAAAAGCGGGTGTAATTAATAACAATAACAATGGATTGGTTATTCCAGCCATTCCAGTGATACAAGGACCTCCTCCAAAAAACAATGCAGCCTCTTTTCTATGCATGCTTTGACATGTCAGAACGCCTGCTGTGAAAAAGGTCAATATGCTGCCTTGCCATAAGAGAAAATGAGCCACTTGCACCAATTTTAAAGCTGCTAGAGAGAAGAAAAGCTGGGAATGTATTTATTTTAAGTCTCCACGTTTCTCCTGGACACATCAAACTGAGCCCTGCTGTGATATGCTCATAACTGCTATAATTAAAATTAACTTTCAGCCTCAAAGGGCCATTTTATCACTCAATCGAAGCGTATTCTAATATCTCAAACACTCTTCATAAATGACAATTTGCTATATTGGCTCTTCCCACACCGGGAGTTGAACCCAGGCCACCTGGTACCAGACAGTGGTCACTCTTGCTTTACTGGTGTTATCACCCAAATTTACAGGCACCCTCATATTCATATCTCCTCAAAACAGCCTGGAAGTCTTCTTCTAATTTCCTTTTGACAGCCCATTTGTCGCCTCTTGATCTGACATGACACCTTCATCTTTTACGCAGGCCAACGAACCAGTTTTGCTGCTTCTGGTTTAAATCCAGATCCAGCAGATCCAGATCTGCTTTGATGTCTGCTGAGCATTCGTAACATTACCCAGACAATGCACTCGGGCCACCAGGGTGAAGAGCAGGAGACACTGGTAAACTTCACTTGTGTTTTACGTTGTATCGCTAAGTCTCGATGCTCTTTGTGACCTCTGGGATTTTTTATGTCGAGTAGAATTTCCATGCATGATTTCCAGCTTATTAGCAACAGGGACAACAAAACTCCTGTCTTCTTCCTGTCTTTGTTGCACATTTAAGACGTCAGTGGGCCTGGAAACTTCATACTGAGAATCTCTTAACACCTAGACAGTAGTTCACCATCCAGACAGAACTGCATTGTAACGTAAAGCTCATTATTATTCACTGTGAACAGCAATGCTGTGCTTGTACCATGACCATCTACATGATAAATAAAAAAACCTTGTTTGCTGTCCACAGTCTTCTCTCTGTGGGATTCATAGGACACTGACTTTTACACCATTTGGCCGAGAGGCCCGAAAGCTACAAAAATATATGACGTTTGTTCCATCGTTCTGCTGCCAGAGTGCTCTATCAGCTGAGGTGAAGTTATGGAGCAATAAAATTATAGTGCCATCACCACTTTAGTTAGACATGTTGACTTGGCTTCCCGTTGGCCTTGCCACAAAGAGAAGGCTGTACATCTTCATCTAGTTTTAAACATTTGAGCTTCCACCTCTCTGGAAATAATGTGATGCTGACAAATGAATCCTTTACTGATGTCAACAGCAGCATGCTTCAGTCTTAAAAGAAGATCAAAGGTTAGCTGAACTGAGGAACAGTATTCAGGACTTCTTGTGAAAGTAGTAAACTAACCGATGGTGGCTCTCTTGAGTCTTAACGGGAATAAGAAGCAGTAGATCTCAGTAGGGTCTAGTGTTCGTCCTGGCTTTTATGGAGGAGCCATAAAGGTGTGTGGACAATTTCCTCAAACATGGTGACTGGAAAAAACTAAAAACTTGCTAGAAGCTTGGTTAAGTTTGATCACTCTCAGACTGTTGCTGGTTACCAGGTGTTCTGGACCCTTACTAGAGCTTTGCTGCAGGTGCCAGCTAGGGTCTTGCTAAATTACTGAGACTTTACTGAGCACAGTCTTACCAACAAGTTTAAAATGTCCACATCCGACTGGCCGTAAAAGTGAACCTTAGGTCAAAAATGTCCAACTTTACAGCAGAAATGAAAATGTTTACAGACTAAAGAGAATGAGTATTAGAGAAAAATCAAACTGAAAGGGGACAAAAGTATGCAAGATATGTCTAAAACAATGACAGTGATAATTGCTGCTGCAAATTAAATTCTGAAAAGTTACAGTTTTAGATATTTCTGATGGTGTACTGTAACTCTTACTTTTTTAAACTGCTTTCAATCCACCAAGACGCAGCAACATGTTTGCTAGAGTGCATGCTGGAGGCAATTTGTGCATTTCATTAAAACTGGTTGCAAGTCTTAGTCTTCCAGTGATTTATGTGATTGGAGTGCTGTAAATTCTTTTCCCGACCTCCCATGAATAGTCACATAATTTAACACCGACTGCAAACTGAGGCGACAGATTGATGAAACCATCTGGCAAACTCACTTTCTCTGAGTCCGGGTACCAGCTTGAAAATGATCTCCTCCAGGGTGTTGTCTAACCTGAGAATATGACAGTGAGAAGGAGGTGGAGGGGATGATGCATTGGGGGATATGAAGAAATTAAAGTAGGCAATAGAAGTTAAATGATGGAGGTGAAGGGAGCGATCAGGTGAGGTCAAGCAGGAATAAAAGTATCCAAAGGAGAGAATAGAAGAGAGAAAATCAGTAGCTCGAGGTGTTGAAATACACACAAAAGCAAAATGTAGAAAAGTACAACTGAATAATGGAAACACAACAAGAAGTTCAGAGAAGAATGAAACTCTTAAAACTGTCATTTACAAAACTTTGCAGCTCTTACAAGATGAAATAAAAAGAAAGCCAAAAAGTGTCCAACATGCCAATGACAGGAACAAAAAAACAGATAAAGTGAGAGAAGAAAAACATGTTATGTAGCCAAAGTTACCTGAGCATCTCCAGTGGGTTGGTCTCATGGACCTGAATGCCACATTTAGGACAGTCATTGCTCTCCTCAAAGTGCTGCACAATACAGCTCTTACAGACTGCAAAAGAAATATATTCAAAATGAGCTTCTCCTCTAGGTTAAGGCAGTTAAACCTGCCTTTTTAAAGTCATTCAGAATAAAAGAGAGAGAGGCAGAGAAATAAGCTGTTCATCTATGAAACCATCATTTTGCCTTATCATTGAGGGTTTTTTTGGCAGCATGTTAGCTTGCTTTGTTTCGAGCTGGTATTTCAGCTTGCTAAGCCACTGACAATTACCAGGTTGTCACGATCTGCTGCACACTCTCAAACCTCCCAAACTAGTCTCATGTTGAAAAAGGGGAAGCCTCCGAATCTCTATGAAAAAACTGAAATCCTGCAGTGTGAACTTTAGACTTTGTCGGCATTTTAGCGCTGATATCGGTCCTGACGCTTCACAGCTCATTTACCTCATTCACCTTGCTCTACAATTTCACATCCACTTCAAATAGTCTGTCAAAGTAGAATTTTACTGGAACAATGGTAGCTGTAATTCTGGGTTTGAAAAACAGGAACAGCAGGAAGTGACACTGTGTTTGAAGCTTCAAGCTGTCTGTAGGAGTCTCTGCTCTAACACTTGCAGCTGGGTACATTTGCTCACATCAGTGGTAACTTATTAAGTCTGACATGAGCATGACACCAAGGCTCATCAACAGTTTGAACATCATCTGTACTTTTCTTCATTTCACACAGGTGTGCTGACAAATAGAGAGTCACCTGTCATACACAGCAGCTGTACTTTGACTGAGCCCTGCGGTCTATCACATATTTTTACTTCACGGCTCTTTAAAGTTTGGTCAGGGTTTGCAAGCTTAGATCGGTCTGGGTTTGGTCTGGGTTTGGTCCCACTGCTTCGACGGATTTTTACCCTAACTGTCACCTCTGTGTGTTGCTGCGTGTTATTTTAACTCACATGTGTGCAGGCACTCGGTGACCGTGGTCGGTTTAATCAGGTAACCTCGACACAGGTAGCAGGTGATGAAATGGTTAAAGTCTCTGACCAAGTGCTTCCTTCCTGTACCGGACATGTTTGGAGGGCTTTCCCTGTTTTTGCCAACAGTGAGACACCAAACAGAAGATGGAAAATATCCCCTTCTAGCTTTAGAAGGCTCAGACGTCCATTCACAACAGTGAGAAAAGGAAGACTTTTCCAGTTACAGACAAATACTGCCTGCTGCACTTCAGATGTTTTTAGATGAATTGTGTGTAAAATCCACCGTGTCCAGGGTAGTACCTACGAGGTACCTACACCATCCACAACTGATATGAGATACGAGATCCTACTGTGTAAAATCCTGCTCCATTCTTGAATTTTGCAGTCAGTCCTTGTTTAGGAATAACTCCCACTGATATTTTATTCCATCTTCAATGAACCATATTACTCCAAATGAACAGAAAATAGAAAAAGCTCGTCCAGATTATGTGATCCTGTTTCAGGCACAGAACTCCCACAGAGCGGAGTCACGTCTTCCTCCCTGACTCTGGTAAAGTGACCTTTTTAATCCATGGAGCTTCACAGGTGAGCTACAGAGGGTTCAGAGTCTTCTGCATCATCAGACCGTTCAACATTGGTGGCGTCGCTGTGGTCTTTACTCTTGACACGGACAGCGTAATGATCCTTTAAGTCATGATGAAGTAACCTAAAGAAAATCAAAAACAAAAATTCATGTTGGGGGGAAATGTGTCGATGGATTTGAAAATAGTGCTGTGCAAAAGTTTTAGGCAACTTTTTTTAAATCATGCAAATTCAATCTGCAGAAGGACAGCGAGCCCGATTATACAGTCAGAATCATGAAAAAGGACCTTCAGAGACCTCAAGAACCAGCAGTCCTGCAACGGATGGGACAGTGGAGCTCTGATTAGAAACTGGATTTACTTTAGGAAACCCTAAAAGAAGAAGAACAGTTTTAGTGCTCTAAACTTTTCCACAAATCTCCACCCATATACATCGTAATAGGACAGAGTTTGATGGCTTTAACAGACATCTTCAAAAATTCTAAACAAAATAAAGATAATATTAAAATAAGCTAAATTAAATACTTTCAAAGGACGAATCTTCACACAAGATACAACACAATACCTAAAGCGGTTGAAATAAAAGCAGCTGGACTTCTTTTTGGTTTGTGAAAACGTTCTACCTCTCATCCAAGAGTCCTTCCATCTTCACAAACAAAAGAGAAGCGATGCTGCCTTCATCTTCATTTCAAGCACTCAAGACTACTAAAGACCGGGATGACTGAGAACCTGCACAAACACAATAAAACGATGTATGAAAGGAACAATCTGAGCACCTTGCGAAAGCTAGTTGCTAGGCCTTAAATCAGCCGTCAGTTATTCTACACACAGTTCCTAACTGTGAATTTAACCAGTTGGGTTCTCACCCACCAAAGGGTTAGGGTTTGGTCTAACCTTACATCTTATCCTGTGTGTTGAAGGAATTCAAAAGGAAAAATAGATTTCCTTTTTTCTATTCGATGGTTATGTTCACTTGACAATAGGCCACCACATACAGTTCTACCACATTGACACTTTTCTTTTGTTGGTTTCCTCTGTCTGCCTCATTTGGTATTTAGAATTTACAATGCTCAGTATCTATGACATATGACATAAATGACACCTGACATTTGAGAAACAGCCATCGTTTTCAGTTCCTTCTATAGAAAATGAGAAGTTTTTTTTTTTTTTTTTTAATCTGGTAGCTACGAAGTTCCCCATACGGTAAACTAACCCCACTTTATTAGGGCTGAGTGTATAAGAGTAAGCCTGTTGTATGTTGACTGTTGACGGAACATGTGACTCAAAATGTGGTGAAAACGAAAAACCTCACCAAAGGTGAATAATCTTAAATTGGTTTTATGGGACTAATAGCTTCACCTTACTTTTGTGCTTGTGAGTCATTTCTCATTGGTTTTCAACAAGATGCGAGTCAGAAAAACACGATTAAGTCACACTTTCTGATAAGTTCATAAATCAGTATTATAACCCTTGGGTACATACAGACATCAGTATAAGCAGTAACTTAAGTATTCCCACACTTTAACCTTTATAACTACCTCTAACCATAAACCATGAAATGTTTCTTCTTCTGTACTTTGCCATAACCCCTGAGGTTTAAGTCATCACTGCTGATGATTATAACCCTATGTAATAAGAATAATATGTAACGATTCTCAAGTTATTCTCAAAGCTTGACATTGATGGGGCAAATAGGGTTAGGGCTCGGGTTTGGGGCTAGGGGTTGGGGTCATCACCAATAATGATTCGGATCTTCCCACCTGAAAGCTAGCCTAATGATTAACTCTAACTCTGACCCCTCATCTCTGCCCTAACCAGCTTTCGATGCTGCTTTTCAAACACCCACAGAGCCTGGAGTGGAGCTCTTCTGCCTCATCTGGATCTTTAATCAATGTTTCCTGTTTTCTGTTGTTTCTCCCTTGCACAACACCATGTAAGGAGCCTCGAGTGACCTGCTGGCCTCTACATGGCTGTTTCTTTATTACAAACTATTTTAAGTCAGTACACTGAAAGAGGGACAGTCAGCAATATCCAGTCATTTCCAAACCATGTCTACAGTTGAGGATAGGTTCACATCTGGCTCTTTTGATAAATTTTGTTCCAATTTGCATATCCAAATGAGAAAGCTTATGATAGTAGAACTGCTAGGCTAAAATGCAAGCATGAGACTAGAAAAGCACAAACTTCTAGTTTAGCTGCCATCTTGTATTTGCACACTTAATAATGAATGTGATTATCATTAACTAACAGTGACGTGATCATTCACCCAGCAGGACAGCTCTGACCTACATGCATCCATTTCTACTGCACTACCCCGACTATGAATAGCTAACCTCTCCAACTTGCCCCCATTCCTTCCCCATTTTGATGGATCTGGATGAATTTTGGCTTGCCTGCTTCAAATATAGACATCGAGCTGCATATTAGTCATCGTTATGTGGTGTCACCACAAAACCCACTCTGAAGTTTCATGTTTACTGTGGATACCCCCTTTTGTAAACAACTGATGGGTGTCAGTGCTGTGATTACAGTAAATGGCTGGTAAATCTCTCTGGATGTGAAATTAATCAGCATTTTCATGTCAGATTCATTCCCTTCGTTAAACACACGACAGCCTGTCCATTACTTTGATAACAGGATACGATTAAACAATAATTATCATACAAATTACTGCATAAACTGTTTGCTTTGTGTGGGGAGCAATGTTCCCTCTAATTTTTCATGTGTCTGAGCGAACACACAAACTCCCTGAGCGGTCCCTTGGACCACTGTGAGCAACAGCAGACGTGTGCACTGTGGTCACGCCAGCATCGAATCCATCCAAGTTACATGATTTATTAAAATAATCAACTTACTACTTTTAAATGGTAAATGGACTGGTTCTTATATAGCGCTTTTCTACTCTTCTGAGCACTCAAAGCGCTTTACACAACTTGTGCATTC
>VUQP01015531.1:0-10076 GCA_015108555.1 Coptodon rendalli
GCTCCTTCAGTGGGAGACTGCGGCACCCACGGTGTGGGACGGAGAGATTTCGCAGGTCTTTCCTCCCCACTGCTGTCAGACTCCACAACAAAGACTTTAACTGATCATACACACACATCCACAAATGTGCAATAACACAAATGTGCAATAATCACAAATGTGCAATAATCTTTCTGGCAACCGTTGTATTTTTCACTCTGTTGTATATAGCATTTGTATTCTATTTTTATCCTATTGTATATTTTATTCTATTTTATTCTACTGTATATAGTATTCTATTTTTATTCTATTCTGTACAGTTGTGTACTGTATTTATTCTTATTTTATTTTATTCTAATTGTCCTTCATAACTTTTGCACTTCCCACTTCCTGCTGTGACAAAACAAATTTCCCACGTGTGGGACTAATAAAGGTTATCTTATCTTATCTTATCTTAAAAGACAGCACATAGCAGATCTGCCTTAAATAGCAGATCCACAGAGGCAGGAGTCTACCATGGCCAATAGGATTCACATTGCAGACTGTGCAAAAGTGCCCTTGAGACTTTCCAGGATGTAAGATGAAAGCTGGGACAGTACACTGAGAGCCACACCTAAGTGGCTGGGTGGGTTAGGAGGTGTGACCCCTAAACTGGAAGTGTGGCTGATTTATTTTTTCAGTTCTGATTATAATGAGCCTGGGAGTGTAGCAATTACCTCCCACCACAGGGGGCGCTCAGAGCAACCGGTCACCCAATAGAGACACGATCTGTTTTATTTATCAGAGACTACATCCTGTAGCTCTCAGCTCGTCTGTTTTCCATTTGTTGCTGAGTTTTTTCAGCTGGAAGTCTGCCTCTATTTTCACTGCACTGTTTTCGAATATCAACCAGATTTTCTCCCGCACATATCTGTGAAGGCCCCCAGAGGAGTTCCGCCGGGCAGGGATTCCAGGCTAACGCTGGCGGGATTTGGCGTTAGCTCACACCGTTAGCGCTCTGCTGTGAACCGGATCCGGACAGAGTTTTTCTCTCTGCGTATCTCACCACAAACAGAAGACTGAAGTTATGATGGCGAGTGAAAATGCTAACGCCAACGCGGGGAACGATGAGGAAACGGGTCCCTCATCCGAATCTAACGAGCACGACTATGCCCACACTGCGGACACAAACTTGGCGAGCTCTTCCACCGATCCTCCGGGAGAGCCCGTGCAGAGCGTCCTGGTGCAGCCCTCTGAGTCCCTGCAAATGGAGCTTCCAGAACCCACTGTGGGTGCAGAGGTAGACTGCCCCGTTGGGAATGAAGTGGAGGCACAGACCGGAGTACACCCCCAAAAGACTGAAGACTCTCAGTTGGCTGCTCCGGCGGTCCATCGCGGAGGTCCGCGGCGAGTGAGGCGTCCAGAGGATAAAAACTGCTCCTGCTGCAGGCTCGAGTTCGAGCGGCACGGTCGGTCCTTCAACCGGAGGGCGGTGTACACGTTCACATCCCCGGAGACTGTGCACTGGGCCTTCCCGGGCTGCGTGGTCCACGAAAAGTCCTTCCTGTGCGAGACGTGCGCGCAGGTGATCCGGAGCAAATGCAAACGCAAACAGAGCGGGAAACGGAATCTGTGGCTAAAGCCGCCTCCGACCAAACCGGTGTGTGTGACAGATGGTGTGAAAGTTCAGATTCTCTATTGTGTATATAAGCACGTGTAGGGCAGCAGGTATTTTCCCTTTGGTTACAGGTACCGCTTGCAATTATCCCCCCTTCCCACCAGGGGGCAGCATTTCACAATGAAATCTGCTGATGTTTTTGAACATGAGCTCATGTGTTTGTAGTTGTTTCCTTTTAGTCTCACCCCCATCTTCTGAAGGGGCTCTACTTTTTCCTTAGGTTATCATTACCATTGTGTCCCAAATGACTTACCTGGTTGACCCAATGTACTGTGTTGTGGTATAAATTCATAAAACAAAAAGTATGGCCTAACCTTAGTTGAGCTGCAGTTAATAGTGCTTAAAAGCAAAACACTTGCATTTTTGGACATAGCAGCTGTTTCTTCATATTCTTTTCATAGCTACTTTTCTGTCCCATAGACTAGATTCTTGGCTCAGAGTAGTGTTTTTGTAGTTTATCAAAAGTGGTTTGAATCCTTTTTACAGACAGAAGTCGGCTTTGATTTATTTTTAGACATATGAAGCATATGTTCATCTGTTGGAAGGGAAAGGTAAAGCTGCAGGTAGAGGGATGCAACTTCCGGGTATGAAACCTGAGCCCTACATTGTTTTTCTTGGACAGCATGGGGCGAGTCCTCTGATTTAAAAATAAAAATAAAAATTAAAGTGTATGGAAATAGGGGAAATGACTCTTTGTTTTACGTAATGTTTGATCTCAATAAAAACTTTACAGAAGTTTTTGCTTTTTCAGTTATTAGTTTCAATTCTTACTTAATTCATCATGATATTTATTTATAAATTGGAGTCTTCTCATCATTGCGAGGAAAAAGGAAAATAAGATTATGGTTTTTTAGTGGATTTGCTGTGTAATTGATATGTGCAGGTTTCATAACATTCACTGACCAGTTGGTGACATCATGTCTGTTCTTTATATACAGTCTCTGTCTGCCATCAAAATCTGCAATTTCCTCTTATTTTTTCTGCATTTCTGCCATCTGCAGTTTTTCTCTGTCAGTTACTTCCTTGATAAATGTTGTCTGTTAAAACTGTGATAAAATGCACTTCAGATTTTCCAAGCCGAATCACAAATCTTGTATTCAAATGCTTTTGTATGCACATTTTTTTTGAAGTTGTCATAGTTGTGTTGGTGTTTTAAAAACACTCTTACATTCTTGTTTGTGTGGCTGTAGTCGCAGGTGAATGATAAGAAGGCGGCAGGTTGCAGGATGGGGAAAAAAAGCAAAGCAGCGCTGCTTGTGAGCAAGTCCAGCTACAAAGCTGCTTTCCAAATGCTCTGGTCCTCTAAAGGTGCCCGGAAACCCATGATGGAGTTCTGGAGCAAACAGCTGAAAAATGAGGTGAGGAAAGAAGCTTCCTGATATCTCGTATTTGATGTCTTCTTAACTGGTAGTTGTTTTTTGTTATGTAATCGTGACTGCTTACATTCTTGTGTTTCCCGGTGATGTTTTAGATGAAGACGCTGTCGCGACTGTCAGACAATCCCTTCCATCAGAAGGTATCTGGGAAAAAACCGCTGTCGTCCTTCCCCTGGCGGCGATGTCTGAACTGGGTTCAGGAAAAGGCTCCGCTTGTCACCACGTGCCTCCGCTCACTGTTCCCAGACATCAATGCCCTCTACAAGAGCAACAGGTAAGTTTGACTCAGAATATTTTTACATCAGTACTAAGACTTCATCACATCCAAGCAAACATGGGTCAACAGTTTGAATTTGCTTTATTTGTTCGACAGCCAGCTGACAGAGGAGCAGGCTTTCATGCTGCTGGAGCGACGGACTGTGGTGGCGCTCTCCATCCCTCTCTTCACCAGGAACATCTGGAAGAACAACTTCCTGCAGGCCGCTCTGGGGGCTGAGCTCCGCCTGCAGGGCTGCTCCGGGTCCGCCCTTGAAATCCTCAACACTATGGGCCTGTGCCAGAACAAAGACACCGTCAGGTTGCTGCTGCACAGACTGCGAAATGGCAAAGACATGGTGAGTGTCACCACCGGTAGGGCTGGACTCAAAACAAGATAAATATGCAATCTGTATCGATGAGGCTGAGATTGAACTAATGTATGAACCTCTTCATGCCACCAAAATACTTCAAGACAGTGATTATGTGACCCCTGCAGGTGCTCTGTGGGGTCATCGGGGATGTTTGAAGTCCTCTGGGCTGTGCCTTATGTTTTTTAACCAGACATGTGTTTAATTCACATGCTTCTGTAATCTGTAAAATAAACATGTCCTTGATTATAAAGGCCTGGACTAATCTACATCCTCATATAAAATCATCCATCCATATTGCATTTAAAAAACAATTTTTTATTTATTTTTTTTTTTTGTCGTTTAGTTGGTCCAGCTCTTGGGGGCTAGACTTCCCACTCCCCAGCCACCGCAACCAGTGAGGCATTCCCAAGCCAATGTGTTGTGGCTCAGCCTCAGGGTCTCCTCCCAGTATAACATAACCTTTGAACCAGGAGGCATCCTGGTCAGATGCTGAACACCTTCAGCTGACTCTACTTTGAGCCCCTCCCACATCTCTAAGGGAAAGCGCAGACACATGTCTGCTGCATGTATGTGGGATCTCACCCTTTTGGTGAGATTAGTACCCACAGCTTGTAGACTTAAGTGAGGGTAGGAATGTGGCTCCACTAGAAAATTTACAGCTTGGTTTTTATACTTCGCTAACTTGTCACCAAAACAAACCCGTACACAAATCCCCTGCTCCCCTCATTCGTGAAACACACCCTGAGATACTTGAACTCCACCACTTGGCGTAGCAACTTTTCACCCTTTTCTGCTCCGAGACTTGGAGGTGCTAACGCTCGTCTCAACTTCTATATAATATAGTTTAATTTTGGTTTTTCCTTTTATTTTAAGACCACGATTCTTGCCATGACTATTCAGTGGCTGTGGGGAAGATTAAACAAAACAGTCAAAGATCTTTGCTCATGACGTTTGCGTGTCTCTGCAGCGGATGCACATAAAAGAAGAAAACCTACAAATCAAAAAATAACCGGAGTTTTTCACAACCTGGATTAGCAGAGGGGTTGTTTTTTTTTTATATAAAATAAAGCCGTAACAGTCGCTGTGGCTGCTTTTAGACACGAAGAAAAGTTCACTGAGGATGTTACAGTGGTTTGAATGTTCTGAATACTTATCATAGCATCAAATGTTCAGCACAAATGAATGGACTTCATGATGATTGCTGTATGGGGGCGAGGGAATCCAAGCTTTATATGTGATTTGTTTACATTTAGAAAAATGTTAGATTGGTCCTTTAACGTGAAATTCAAACAGCTAGCTGTAAACATTCTTTAAACTCTTAAAGTGATATTTCTGATTCTATCGATCCACACAGGATGGAGACGCCGGGATGAACGCTAAAGAAGAGCAACTGAAAGAACAGATGGGAGAAGTGATGACAGATGAGGAGGAAGAGGAAGATGATGACAATGAAGAGGAGGAGGAAGAGGAGGAGATGGTGATGGCAGTAGAAGAGGAGGTAGTTGAAGAGGAAGTGCAGGATGGGATGCAAGAGGAGGAAGAAGTTGAGGAGGATCGTGCAGCGGAGGAAAAAGAAGAAAAGAAGAGAAAGAAGAGGGCGAAAAAGCAGAGGAAGGAGGAGAAGAGGAAGGAGAGAGTGAAACGAAAGGCGAAGGAGCAGCAGGAGGAGGATGACGACGACGACGATGAGGACTCGGAGCAGAAAAAGAAGAGGGTGGTGGTTGTGAGGCTCGGATTGCTGAAGGGACACTCGGAGGTCGGACGATCAGATCTGTCAGCTCCTTAAGACTGCAGGCCCCTCCTCCAATCAGAGAGCAGCACAGAGTCCCCGCCCTCTTCCCTGGCATGGTTAGTAACTGTGGAGGAAAAGTAATAAGAGCTTTACTATTAATGTTCCTGTTTCAGTTTGAGCCCAAGATCACAAAAACTGCTCCAATGTGACTAACAGCAAAACTCCCACAGCTGATTAATTATGACTGAAAATCAACAAATTCTTTCTTTCATTGCACCTCATAGCAAATTTAAAAAAAATTCAGATTTAAAAAGGAAAATAACAAATTTGGCTCAAATCACAAGAACAGCAACGGGATGAAGTACAATGACCTAGAGAACAGAAGAGTAAAAACACGGGGCGTTTTGCTCTTTTAGTTTGAAGATTAAAGTAATTATTCCACATGATATTGAAATATTATGTTAGTAAAGTCAAATATAGCAACAGAAAATAAATGTTATGAGAATAAAGTCATTTTGTTTTGATGATTTGTTAGTTGATCGTGCTTTAAGGTTTCGCACTCGGTCACAAGTTTTCACATTAAAGCCAAATATTCTCTTTATAGTATTTTGAACTTTCAGTAGCAGAAGATGAGATGCTGGTAAACATTGAACAGCGCTCTCTGTCAGGAAACTCTGTTAAGCTAGTTCATTGAGTTACTGCCAAATTCCTTTCACCAAAACTGTAATGTTAGTCATCCAAACGCTCTATATAGAGCGGCTAGGACCACTTTAGAGTCTCACACACTGTAGCTTGGCTACACCTGGCTTTGTTTCCGTACCTTCCCACTCTAACTGTATGCCTAACAGTCTCCAAAAATATGAGTTCTATCAAAACCCACTGCCTTAAAGTCGATACAAAGTGGAAAAGTCATCCATTTAACCATAGGACTCTATGGGGATTGGCTCACGTTTGGAGACAGCCTCAAGTGGCCAGTAGGAGTACTGTAGTTTTTTGACTTGGCTTGGCTTTGTGTTTTTTTGTGGTCTAGATGAGTAATTAAAAATGTAACATTACTCAAAATTCTCTTGTAAATCAATCAGTTATTTTTCTGTTGACTTTATTATCGTCACATTATGGCTTGATTCTCATAACACTGAATATTTTTCTGCTCATAAGATTTACACTTAAACACACCTTACCTTTCAGTAAAGTCCGAGCAGTTCCCTCCACGGAGTTTTTCTTAAATTCTGGATATCTGTTGGATCTCAAAGCACTTCCCTGTAATTACACAGTTACTCTTACAAAGAAAAATTAAACCGTGCTTGTGATGCCATGTAAAATGCATGAGAGGGGGGTACAAGCTGCACTTTTAGCTTCAGAGAGGCTGGATATCCTCAAACACTTTGAATAAAGCCATCAGTGACCGTCGTGGACTCCGTGTTCATTGGACTGTCAGAGCTATCAGGAGGTGAAAATTTTCTAATCCTGCTGCTGTTACACCATCTTTATTTTTACAAACTGGCAGGAGAAGATTGTGCGAGTTTGATTCTGAACACTGTGACGTCTCAAAGGACTGAGGCTGGGAGCTGAGTAGATCCACACCCGAGAAAAGGACCTGGACTTTTTGTTGGCTTTGGTGAACCAAAGCTAAGCGATCCAAGGCTTCGGTGTGCTTGTTTGATGCACAGCGAAGCTTTTATGCATTGTTTCTTCGTGTCATGCTGGACCGATTGCAGGATTGCAGTTTCGGTCGCCTGAAGACATCATAGCCACTGAGTAACCATTAAAACAGACTTTCAGTGGTAGTTAGTGTCCTTATGTTTGGTTTTCAGGAGATTGTTTAATGTATCAGAGCTTTTAGAGGAACTTTTTTGGCATGACATGAACACAGTGGGAAATGTGTAAAAAAGCCTTTAAAGGTGTGATAAATACCAAAAAAAAATTCCTTAGACTGTAATTTCAGTGAAGTTTACTAATAATTTTCAGAAAAGATAATTTTTTGCACTTCGGTCCTGATTACAGTGGAAATGAATGTTAGATAGTTTTTGGTTTTTTTTGTAACTGTAATTTGAACCAGAGTGTGATGTTCTTTTCATGAGATTATTACAAAGTCAAAGACCTGTAACATTTAAGAGTTTATAAATGATGATCTGTTTGCTCCGTTCGGTCTGAGAGCTTCCTGAAGCAGGACACTCTGTAACTCACTGATTTGTAACGAGGTTTGGTCCTTTGGGGTTTCTTAGAGTCTCAGAGATGTTTTTATTTTTATGTTTAAGTTGTGGATCGCTGTGTTTTCCGACTGATCTCAGATCTGACGCTCAGACAGGGGAAGCACAGTGAGTCTGAAACTGAGATTCTTACTGCAAAAAGTTAACCAATAAAAATGTTTAAGACTTCACTGACTCTTGTTTATTGCTGCTCTTAAAAGGTATCTGTGATGTTTTTCCCTATTTTCTGTCACATATGAACACACTATACCAGTGTATATGTTTAAACAATTTATAAATAATGAAGTCTGTATGTAAAGAGGCGTAGCTAATAGGCACTAAATTCAGCCAGATGAGGGGCAGCCAATGAGGAAACCGTTTCAGACAGGATGTACTGAGGTGCTGATAAAGGGTCAAAAGTACAGACCTGGAAATTAGCAAAATGCATCTTTTTAATCCACATCACATAAACAGTCACTAGGTTGTGACAGCAGATCATCTGCCTCCATCCAGGACTTTGACCAGAATTATTTTAATCTGCATAAAGATCATGAATCATGCACCAAATGCCCTTCCCAACACAACTCTCCTCTTTTTATCTGAACTGGGCACCAGTATAAGGTGCACCCTGGGCCTGTGGTTTCTCCTGCTGACTGATTGTACTCAAAACCAAAATGTACAAATTCACTGAGTCTCTGTTTCTCAGGTGTGGATGAAACCTAACCCTAGAATAAAAAAAATTCTTAATCTAAGTTTGCTTTTAGTCCAGGACGAGGATTAATCCAAGTCGGGAAAACTGGCTGACAACATGTGACTGATTCTATTGCATGAACCAGTTTTCATCTCAACCAGTAAAACCACTGGATAACAAACAGTTGAAAGTATTCTGACTTCTTTCAGAGGTGTTGAACTCCATCAATAATTTAAACTATCAACACACTTTCTGTTGTCATAATACAATGAGTAACTGCACTTCATTAACCTTGTAAGGTCCCAGTCATGACTCTGAGCCCAAGGTGGCACTTTCTTAGGAGACAGATCATGTGCTCATTGGAAGGTCAGTGGTTGGATCCCCGACGGCTGCTGTCTGCATGCCAAAGTGTCTTTGGGCAAGATACTGAACTCTAAGCTCCCCCTGATGTGTGAATGTTAGAGCAAGTCACTTCAGGCCTCACAGGATTAATAAAATCTGAAGTTGGACCTTTATGGAGTTTGGTCCAGGACTCTGCAACAAATAATTACTCTGGAGATCCAAATGTTTGTTTTCATTTGACCTAGTGGAAAGAACATTGTTGCTATTTAGTGTGTAACCTTAAGTCTTTTCCCATCACTCTGACCACTTTCCAACAATTTTAATCTGTCACAGTAACATTCCACCTGCAGTTTCTCAGCCAGCATATTTCAATCTTTTAGTTCAGATTAGTGTAGTGTCTTCAGAAACTTCAGTTTCCATGGGTTTCTCGCAAGATGACGTCTTTAGTGCAAATCTGTTCACACAATTTAACTGTGGGTAGGAGTGTGTAGATGTTAGTAAATCAAACCAAACATGAGGATCAACGTTTATTTCTGCAACAGTCAACCGAAATGAGCTGCTACATTAAATATTTCCAGCTCACAGCCGGTGCCATTTTCCCATTTTTAAAGACAAACCCAAGTCTGAGTTGTTAAGTGAACTGTGCGTTTTAAAGGCAGCAGCTGCAAGATGACTGTCATCCCAGTTCAGATGAATAAAGAGTGGAAAAATAAAAATGATTATCCAAATCTGAAGAACTTCTTGAGAAGGGTAATTGAAAGCAAATAGCCGAGAGCAGTTTACAAATACTTTACAGCCTTTAGAGTCCAGACTCTGTAAGGGACTAATTAGTAAACTTTGGGAAGAGTCAAAAATTTATAACTTGACAATAAATTACAGCCAAAATAGTTTGTACGATACATTTTTTAATTGGGAAAAGTGCAAGAGAGCAGCCAGAGCCACAGACAGTTAAGTCAAGTTAGTAACAAAGTTAACACATAGGTGCTGGGATGACCGAAACAGTGTCCACTGCTCTGAGCTACAAAGCTGTGCGCATTGTTCAACATCTGGAGCGTTTGGCGGTATTTACACATTAGATATTTTGCCACCATCTGTAAACAAGGACTCCGGTGGATGAGGGTCTCAGATGTTGAGGGTCTTTTTCACAGAGAAGATGATGTCTTTGACTTGAGGCAGGCTGTGGTCCTCCAAGATTTTAACATATGGCATGGGGATGTCTATGCCAGTTACTCTGGTAACAGGAGAATCCAGGTAGTTGAAGACAGGACCTTCCATGATCACTCCCGCATTCCTATCTGCAGGAATGTGGGAGTGAACCAGGATGAGGTCAAACAAACAATAGCTTGATAGCTCTCAATAGCTGCCTCAGGCGTATGCCTCTGCCGTGTGAAACTAGATAACATGTAAAGGAGAGGGAAACCAGTGTGTGTGTGTGTGTGTGTGTGTGTGTGTGTGTGTGTGTGTGTGTGTGCGCGCGAAGA